>CBVK0103140164.1:0-21110 GCA_900067695.1 Picea abies
TGCTCTTGTTCTTCCTTCTCCAGAATAATGTTACAATGCACAATGAGGGTGTCTTTATCTCGTTTCCCTCTTGCGCTCTAAAACTGTCTAATCTAGAATCAAATTCTATCTACCTGCATTAACTACTTTAAATGCCTCCTACCTACTAAGGACGAGAGATAAAGGCTCAAGGTCCGATTATATTACACAAGTGTGTCTCTTCTTAAATGATTTCATTTAAGATGGCGCATCAATCCAAGGGAATTTCAAAAAAATTTGTGCTGGCACTTTCCAGTTGTCCATCGTCTTTTGCGCTGGCTCGCTTGATGTGGGAGATGCTCCTGTATCAAATAGGCCACTAAGGTTACAAATTATGACAATGATTCCTGGGCAAGCAGTCAATAGTCTGATCCACATGCACGAGAAGGGTATCTAAGCCCGAAATCGACTCGATAAGGTCCCCACGGGATTGTCTTCTCAAGTGACCCCCAATAATATGTGAAATCTCTACACTAAGACCCTAATGCAACTTTGTCATCCCTAATAGGTGAGTAACTCTGTCATCCCTAATGCAACCTCGTGATTGACCCTTGTGTTAGAAGGGCTTCCTAGGACAAAATGTAGCAAGTGGATATAAACTCTCCCTATCACAAGATACTATTGTGTGTTTTGATGCTTTGGAGAGTGTTCCTCACAACCTATTCCAAAGCGCTATCCTAGCTAATGTTGTTGTATAAAATTTCTAGAAAATAAAAAGTTGTTAATAGATTTTAAAATTGCGTTGAATTTTAATGGTTGTTGCTTACTCAAAAAGGGAAACATAAATGAAATTGATGATGTATTTGACCTTGACCCAATAAAATGAAAAAAGAGATGATATGCAATTGTTTCATTCGATGCACTCTAATTACAATAGGGAGAAGGTTTCTCTTTCCAGAATACAAAAAGTTACAAAGAACAATTTCTCAATCTTTTAATGATATGGATTCCAAACAATCAAATCTACTAAATCTTCCAATTTTCTCTTTTCAACAAATATTTGAATGAAAAATATTTCTTACTGAGACTACTAAAAGAATAATAAACTTCAATCCTTTCCTTTTCAAATCAAAATAGATACATAATCCAAAAAATAAAGAATGGTCCAAGAAGATCAATGCATTCTCAACACTATTTCCCAAACCAAAATCATAATGTAACAAAAAATGAAAATATAAGAAAAATATTTCTTGAATGCAAACAATTTTGTTTTCCAATCAACAACATTCCAAAACTTAAAAATCAATCCAAAACTCAAAAACATCAAGAACAACTTATCAAGCAAGCACCCAGGAACAAAGCCTTGAGATTATACCCTTGCAATAAGAAGTAAAAGATAAAACTTGCAAAGCTTACGAAGAAAACTCTCAATTATTGAAAAACAATCAAATTCAGGCTTAAAAGATGAAAACCAATCATTCACCAAGACTAAAATTTCATCCCAAGAGGTAAAGACAAATCTAGGCAAACAGAAGAAAGTTGACTATCACTCCAACAATTCCTATAGGAATCGTTGCAAGCTGCAGAAGGGTACAATGTGACGATGAAGGATTGTCTCAAGCCGAAAGTAAGACATAGTGCGACATCGTCGCTCTAGTTCACACAAGCAGGGTGCGACGATGTCTAAATATAAGAAAAATTTGAAAGGATGACAAAGTTTCTCAATGAACTTTCAGAGCCAGGGAGTCAAGATGGATCACCCAGAGACTCAGAGAATTAAATTGACCAAAAGCAAGAAAGCTAAAAGCAAATAAGAAGAAAAAAAACAAAAGAAGTTGTTCCCCAATATGGTTGCCAATTTTGTTATTGGACAAATCAGTAAGTGTGAACACAAACTAATCTCCCTAACTTCAACAGGAATCTCGAACAAAACAAGGAAGAATACAAACTTCACCTTAGACTTCATTGTCATACAAACTAGTTTACAGAGGGACAAATGGCATACCTTTTAAATGACATTTGATCCTTTCTAGTGTCATCCTTGTCGCTCCATATTTGGATTTATGGGATGATGAACCTGTTTAAGAAGCACAAACCAAAAAAAAGAGAGAACAACGATAGACATACTACAATGAATTCTATGTATAAGATCAAGGAGTTATACAATAAAAGTAAAGACACCTTTATAGGGAAGAAATGTATTGTTGCATTATATTAAAGGAAAGTGGAGAATACAACCCATTCCTTGATGTTGCAAGGTCCCTTCCAATGGATCTTTGCTTCAACACACACACCTTTTCTCCAATTCCTTTGATGAAGAAGATACACAACTGGACTTAGAGAGCTAAAGAAAAGTTATCTCAAGTATAATCTATAGAAGAATTCTTCATGCATAAGCAAGCCTTACCCTTTTCCATAAGAGATCCCTCTTTTTATAGGGTGAAATAGGGATGAATGAGAAGAATAGGATGATCTCACTAAATCAGAGAAGCGAGTAAGATCCAAACCGATCGGAGGCCACCTCATCTTCTAGAATATTCCATTCTAGAACCTTCTTGAACCTATGCGCAGACAGCCTGTGACGACGTTGCAGTCCAGTTTGGTGTAGCATGTGATGATCAAGCATCGTCACACCCCAAGCATAGAGTAGGGTGTGACGATCTCCTTTGACATAGTTTTTGAGGAAGAAAAGATAATCCACTTTTCTCATGGAGAAAGTATCTTTTAGTGTTTTCAGCGAAGATGGAAGTGAGTTATGCACATATTGTCAGTTGATCACTGGGGTGACCAAACTAATGTGTAACATCAGCAGAGGTCGTCAAACAGTTGGGATTGTCGACAACACCACACCCGCAACCATACAACCTCGAGTGGCTTCACCAGGGATGGGATTTATGTTTCATCCAACAATGTTGATTGTCGTACGACATCCATCCCTTCAAGGATGAGGTATTATGTAATGTTTTCCCACTATATGTCTATGATGTTCTTTTGGGCTAGCCATAAATGTGGAAGCACCACGCTATTTATGAGTCTCGACCTTGTAGTGTCATTGTTACTCTGGGGGGTCATCTCTACAGGATACCAAAGGTAGTTCTGACTATTGTCCCACCAAAACAATGTCTTAAGGTAATCTCTCATACTGCAAAATTCATCCTCTTCACAATCTGTTCAAAACGTGAACAGAAGGACAAAGAAACCACTATAGCCTTTGCCCAAGACCTTTCTTTCCAACAAAACCAGATTCCATAAGAGAAAGAAGATATTATTTCTTCACCTACAATGGTACCTACAAATTTCCCAGTCAATCCAACATACAACAGGTTGGTTGAACAGATTCAACCCCACCAGCAACATGTTCGTGATAGTCTTCAACAAGCTAAGTAACACGACTTCTCCAGTAAGGCAAGAAACTCACCAAGATTCAGATTCAGCAAATGGTTTCCCCTCTCCCCCGGGAAATAAACACAATGGAGACCATTGCTTCCTAAGGAGGGAGGATATATCCAGGAGGATCTTGGTGGCCACCCACCTATTCCAACTGGCTCAAAACAGTTTTTTGGCAACTTACTATTTTTAGCAGTTTTTCGGGTCCCAAACTTTTGGGGCCATTTTGAGGGCCTAAATGATGGTTTTTCATGATTGGGAACCTAAAATATATTTTAAGGCTTTGATTGAGACCATTAAATGAATATCCTCGTCAATACCTTTCCGACGAGCTATCATGTGCCCCAAACAAAGATCGCATGCCAAAGTTACGCCCCCGGGAAGTTGATACACCAAACTACCCAAAACGGGGTCCACAAAACTGTTGGTTTTTCATCTTTCGGGGTTAGGGTTTTGGATTTTCTTTTTTTTTAAAAGGCCTTTGGAGCCTCATTGTAAAATCCATCTTCTTGCAAATGAGCATAGTCTTCACATATCTTCTCATAGATAAGTTGCCACCATTGTAACGAGTCTTTCACTCTATATTTCTACAGTTTTGTACATTTCGCTCATTAATAGAAATTGTGTATTATTGTATCTTTGTGTTTATGATTATATCTTTGATATATTTATGTTATATTATTTGATATATGATATATCTCTGTACATTTCTTTATTATATCTCCACTCTCATTTTGTGCCGAAAATAATCTGGATCACTTAAGGGTGTTTTTATATAATCAAGTAAAAGTGATTTTATATGGTATTCTTAGATATCTTGTATGTCAGAGCATTTTCATATCCAATGTACTTAACAATTAATACTACAAAATTAGGGTTGGTCCTTCAAGAATAACAAAATGCAATTTTTATGTTATTTATGTTTCTTCCTTCTCTTAGATGTATTCCTTATTTTAGAAGGTGGCCTAGCCTACTGTAAACTTTGAGTGATCACAATGGGATGATGAGTAACATATTCATAAGTTTTCGCAATTCATTATCGTTCACTATCACTTATTTTCTACTATCCTTGAAATTCCAAAAGGCCTTGTCTAGTTCATTTTTGTCTGTGAAATTTAAGGAAGCTAGACTTTCGAGGACCTATGAGTTAAGGTCCATGTGGATATGGTAGGCTATATGTGGATCAAAATCTCTAAGGTTGATGGAGTTGTCACTCAATCTTCCATAAGGGAAAATTATTCAGCTTTTGCAACCTATGTGATATCTTGACACTTTTATGGACTATATAACTTCAACTAGTCATCCCAAGGGGAGGTAAGTCCATGGGTCTCCATGTGAGATATTTTGTTAAAAAAGTGGCAATTGTATATTTTGTGGTCTTTACCTTGTGGTCAAATTTTCTCAAATTTCTCAATAGGTAGGAAAAGTTAGATTGAGACAACATAATTTAGGATCGTATTTACATCCTCTGCTATATGAGCCCTATTTAGTACCCAATCCTTGTGCTCAAATAAAAACTATCTTACCCTCCAATGCAGTGCATCAAATTCTAAATAAAACTTTAGTTCTTCCCTCAGTTTAGACATGTCCTTCAAAGCACAATTTGATGCAAAATGAAAAATATTTGATAGCCCTTAGTTTTGTTGTAAGAATAACCTCTTCTTGGGACTTTTCACATCTCTCTTTCAAAATGTCTACCTCCTTTTGAAAAGAGTTGAACTTAAATTTTTTCTCAACCAACTTCTTCTAAGCTTCTCCCAACTTCTACCTTGGTTTCTTTAAATCTTGTTTCCTCATTTTAGACAATCACAATATAATGGTGACAACTTGCTCAATTTATTTATTTTAGCCCTCAATGGTTCCTCTTCTTTAACTAGCTCATCTATCTTATTTTGTAACTATTTTATATTAGAGCATGTGGTTAAGGTTTTCGTGGGCACTGGGGTAATCTCCTTCTACTGAATTTGATTGAGCTTGAATTCTAAAGCAGATATTAAATCTCTTGTTTCATCCAATTGGCATCTTAGGGAGGATATTTCCCTTTGTTCTTACTACAATGCTACTATCCTTTCTTCGAGACCTTTCCTGGATGCATGTTGAGTAGCATTATATTTATTTAAAAAGGTGATCTCCCCCTCCAATTGTTGTTTATCCAAGGGAAATTTGTTTACCATAATGAGTGTTGCAACTCAAAATGCTCAAATATGTTCTTTCTTTTCCCTCAAAATGTGAACAACTTTAGGAACTATTTGCAATTCATTCTAGATGAAGACAAGTTTCTCTTCTAAAACCCCCTTTTTTAGCTTCTAAGGTCTCCACTTTTGAGGTTAGATATTGGCTCTTTGATAGCAAAGACCCTATTTTCCACCTATATTTCTCATTTTCCAAACAGGCCTTGGCATAGCTATTATACACCATGCCAATGGAGCTTTTGGATAGCCTTATTTTATCAATCAGGGGCAATTTAGTGGTCTCAACCTTGATTTAGGTTGCCATCCAATCTTTTGATATCATTTCAAAGTGTGGCTTGAAAACCAAAGTCATTGCTTCTTGTGTTGGAAGTGCGTTTATGACCCAAGTAACTTGAATTTTTCTCCTTCTTCTAGAAAATTATGCATGCCTTCATAGTAAGAAGTAATGATACCAAGCACTCATAGGTTCTGCCTATGTGTTAATTAATTATTTACTTGGTTTTAGGAGCTAAAGGATACACTTGGAGATGGAGGATGGAAGACTTAAAATTTGAAACTCATTCAATTGAGATTGTGAAGCTCTCGACAAAGTTGTGATTTGAAGTAATGCATTCCATATGAAATACCATCACCAATGAACTACCATATGAAATGCCACCACCAATGCACTATTGACACCGCCTCTCTATGCCAATTTTTCAATAAAACATGAATTTGAAGCCAAGTTGTAGTAATGTACCTTTGAAAGTTTTCCGATAGCCATAAAAAAATCAAATCAATGCTCCAAATGGTGCATTCATTATTCTACTTAGAAACCTAAGAAAAAATAAAGACTTCACAATAAAATATATTCTAACACCAACCATATTAATAGAATATCATGTGTGTGTGTGGAATACTGAAGGCGAAGAAAGGAGGACGGCGAACCAGGGTTTTTCTAACCTATTTTTTGGAGGGATTTCTATAGCATGGACCTGTGATCTTTCTCATGTCCTTAGTGAGGTTTTTTCTATGACGATGGTGTGTGTTGAACTGTTTTACCCTTTAGATCATTATATTTCTAGTATACTATCTTTCTCCTTGTTAACTGTTCTTCCTCTTTCTGAGTTGTGGCAGAGTAGTCTTGGCTCTAGTTTAGGGGGAGTTTAGGCAGTTGGTTTCATTTATTTCTCTGCCATTTACATTTATTTTCCTTCAAGAAAACTATAACTCCCTCTCCATCTCGAGGTTTTACAAGTGGCTAGTCGAAATTATTTTTCAGACTCCTTCTTATTTATCCTTTCTTCCTTGGTCTCCGGGATGATTTGGGTCCCTTGATCCTTGGGATTAATTTGTAGTGGACCCTTAGTTGGCTTGATTATGGCCCTTCATCAGCTTGAAAACCTAAGTGTTTACGTGAGCGAGTTAATGGATGAGGTAGATGAGGTTTTATGGCGGGAGGCAGGTCTTATCAAAAATGGTGTTTCCTCGGAGGTGCAACCGCTTGGAAATTCTTCTTTTTTGAAACTTTCTACCTCACTTGACTGTCGACTGAATGGAGGTTCTAGAGTAACACCTTCCTTCCCTACTGGTCTACCTAACCTAGAGGATACCACCCTAGAGGTGCCTAATACATGTTCAAATTTCAATCCATAGTCTAAAAATCGAGGTGGTTTCTTTTCTAGTTCACGTGGGGAGATTATAAAAACTCTTGCACCTCGAAAGTGATGCAGTTAGTGGTCTTCAAAAAAGGTGGTTAAGAGAATGATGCTTGGGTTGGATGTGTTCTTGGAGGACACTTGCAGGTTGGAATTATGTGACCTAGTGGGGAGATTTGCCTATGGAAACCTATGTAAAGAGAAGCTCTCGGTTGCCATGGAAAGGGTCTGGGTGCCTATTTTAGGATATAAACCTAACCTTATTTATCTTACTAAAGGTTCGCTAGGGTTCATATGTAGATCTCTGGAGGATGCAGAAATCCTTTTAAGGAGTAGATGGGTTAATGGTGGCAGTAGCCTCATGCTAAAAAAATGGTGGGTCGCTTTCGACCACGTGACTGAGTATTTCTCCCTTCGACACTTTTGGATACTTCTACCTGGCCTCCCCTTATATCTCTAGAATGAATGGGCTCTAAAGGCCATTGGTGATGCTCTGAGAAGCTGCATAATGTTAGACAGAGATACTCTCACGGCGACCACTAGGAAAGTGAGCAGAATTTTGGTCGAGATGGACATTATCCACGGCCTTCCAGAATCTATAGAGGTCGATTGTAAGGGTAGACGATTCATACAACATATAGACTATTTGGGTATCCCGTTTTGTTGTAGCCTTTTCTGTAACACATGCAACTTGAGGCAGGATTGTAAAGGTTTGGAGGCTAAGGATGATGTTCTGGTGGGCTTTGATGCTTATTCTAACTCCCCTGATTTATCTACAGATTCTGGCTTCTATGGCAATGGTTTGGTTCACTTGTCATAGGAATACGGCGACTCAGAATCAATGTCAACCTTATCGGGTAAGTTAAAATTTCATTGCCCGATACTCTTTTCTTCTCTTTCATCATGGGGAAGGGAAGCTCTCAATTCTTTAGTTTAGTTATAAAAGGTTACTTCTAATGGTGGTAAGTCTCCCTTAGTTGGCAAGGGAGGTCCAGCTTTGACTGTACAGTCTTCTGAGTGTCGAGTACCTTCTCCCCCTCCTCTGCGGGTCATGCTTCCTCCTAATACTGTTAGTCAGCCTAATTCCAATCTATGTATGCCTCCACTAAGACAGTCACCGAATCCTTTGGGTCCTACTCTGTCAGGACTCTCTTCAGAGCCTAGTCAACCTTAGATCAATACTCCCTTCTCTCCTCTTGGCTACCAGGAACTGGATGAGGAGGAGACTTATCTTACTGCAGTACTTGACTCTTTGTTACCTTTTAATCATGATCAAAATTCCACTGTTCAACTCCCTGTTTTTCTTGGTAAATCTGTCATAAACCATGTTGCAAGGGATGAGGAGGCTAGTTGCTCACGTTCAAATGTTGAAAATGGAGGGAAGGAATTTGCTTGGTCTAAAGGCTTGGGACTTGAATAGTTGCTTGTTAAGACTAGGAGCGCCTGAAAGAAATCCATTGTTGAGTCTCTAGTTTATATCCCTGGAACATCCACTAAAGGTGGGGCACTTAGAGCATTGAAGGCCCTGGCGCGGGATAAGTAATTATTTCTCTCTCTCTCAATCTAAGGGGGACCGGAGGCACCCTGAAATTGGACTCTGTCTATAGCATCCTCTATAAAACTCACCTCGCTATTATACTCTTTCAGAAAACATTGGTTCATGTAGAAAAAGCTAGGGCTTTTTTACACTCTCTTCGGCCGACCTGGTTATGTTGTGTTTTTAATTCAGTTGGTACTTTGGGAGGCTTATTGGTTTCATGGGATCCAAAATTTTATGAATTGGTTATGTTTCTTACCTGTGGTGGAATCTTATTGACAGGGATCTGTCTTGCTAGTAAAAGGAACTTTTTTAATTTTAAATGTCTACGGAACCTGTGTGGAGCAGAAAATTTTCTGGGACCACTTGGAAAACTCAAGCTTGTTGGCTTAGAAAAATTTAATTTTAGTCGGGGATCTCAATTTGAAACTCCCCTCAGGTGAAATATGGGGAGGCGCTAGTTCCTAGGGGTCGCTAGCCAGTTTTTTCAAAACTTTCTTTCATAACAACAAGCTTATTGACATTGTTTCGGGGAAGATGGTTCCCACCTGGAGAAATGGTCGATCTGGAGCAGATTATATTACCAAGAGATTAGATAGAACCTTCATTTCTGAATATTTTCTTAATACTGTTGACATCTATAGGTCTTGGGTGGATTACCCATTTATATCAGATCATGCTCCATTACTCCTCCAACTGGATTTGACTCCTCTTTTTAAGGCTTATACTTTCAAATTGAACCCCCAATGGATTCTAGATGAGATTTTTTTTGAGTTGGTTCATAAACTTTGGATTGACCCGAAATACCTCGGTGAATGGGGTAAATAGAAAAGGATTGTGTGGAAACTTAAAGATCTAAAGGTGATCACAAAACTGTGGAAGAAGGATTGTAAGATAAAGGCAAATTCTCATCTCAGATTCCTAGAAAATGAGATTAATACCCTATTACAAAATTGCCTAGATGGATCTTGTGTACCAGTGGAGGAATCCTTATCAAAAGAACTGGAACCAGAAAGAAATAAGCTACTCAATGAGAATGAAGAACTTTGGCGCCAACAAAGTAGAGCTATACGGATTCAAAGTGGAGACCATAACACGAAATTATTCCATAATTTCACAAATTTCAGGAGAAATTGAAAGTATATCTGGGAGATATTAGATGACTCGGGGCTTTTTCTTACTGGTTAGGATAATATTAAAGCGGAGGCAGTCAAACATTTCAAGGAACTTTACAAAGATCAGTAATCCCCTTCTACAATTGACCAAGTCAGAGTAGCAGTGTTGGCCCTTGACCAAGTTTTGGAGATCGTTGGTCTTGTTTGACCTCTTTTGGGACTTCAACAAGCTGGTCAAAGGTGGAGCGCAAATCGAAGCAAAGATCGCGGGATCTCGACCCCTTTTTAGGGAATTTTTTGGATTAGGGTTTATGTAACGAGTATGGGATGTCGACCCATGGGTTTACCCATGTTTAGGCCCATTTTCTAATGTATAAATATATATCTAGGTGATGTAGGAAGAGGCCAATGGTGTTAAGTGTGAATAGTTGTGCAGGCTTTGTGCATACTATGTGTTAAGGCTTGCAGAGCTAAGTGAAAGTGATTGTAAGAAGCCTGTGTGTAGACTGTGTAATAAGACTTTGTGTTGTGACCTAACTCGAGGAAGGAGGATCTAGCGAGGTGCGTAGATCTCCTGTCCTATGCGGAGTAGGGTTTTCGGGCTCTGTGCTTGTAGAAGATTGACAAAAGATAATAAAAAAAGGGAAGAGTTGGTGGATGTAGCCCCACACTGGGGTGAACCACGTATATCATGTGTTATGGGTGCTTTGTGCATTATGGTTGTTATATTGTTTATGTGATTAATGCTTAGTGAAATATTGTATGCTTAGATGAATATGATAGCTTAGTGCCTAATGATGTGAATAAGATGCTAGATCTGATCTATTTCCTTATGCTAGGTGCTTTGATATGTTAGATCTGGTTGAATACTGTGTTGCTCTATAATTAGGGTTTTATCTGCAAAGTAAATACTAGTTGGATACTAATGAATGTTAGCTAATGCTTTGTTAGAGTATTGTAATCATATATATGTGTCCCAGCTAAGGTTGCAGACAGTGGAGTACTGCAACCACCACTGCCTCTACCTCGGGTGAGACTTCATCTTCTTCGAAGGTGTTGTTGAAAGGGTTGGTAGTTAGGGTTTTGTTGGTGCGATGTCGAGTGTTGAACCCTAGGTCTGCCCCTGTGTGCCAATAAATGGTTCCATTGTCGAGACATGAAACTGTGATTGCTGGGAACTAACGAAAAGAAAGAAAGCTTTGTGCATAGATCTATTGCTTTAGTGAGCAGTATTTTACTTGAATTGGGAAGATCTGTGCTAAGAAGAGAAGTCTGATATGAAGAAAAGAGGTAAGATCTTGAAGCTTTTTTCTCTCAGAAAGGTAAGATAAGTGAAAAATTTTGTTTCGAAAGTATGAATCTAGGTATGTTTGATAAATTTTGTCCTAGGTATGGATTGACCCGAAATACCTCGATGAATGGGGTAAATAGAAAAGGATTGTGTGGAAACTTAAAGATCTAAAGGTGATCACAAAACTATGGAAGAAGGATTGTAAGATAAAGGCAAATTCTCATCTCAGATTCCTAGAAAATGAGATTAATACCCTATTACAAAATTACCCGGATGGATCTTGTGTACCAGTGGAGGAATCCTTATCAAAAGGAATGAAACAAGAAAGAAATAAGCTACTCAATGAGAATGACGAACTTTGGAGCCAACAAAGAAGAGCTATACGGATTCAAAGTGGATACCATAACACGAAATTATTCCAAAATTTCACAAATTTCAGTAGAAATTGAAAGTATATCTGGGAGATATTGGATGACGTGGGGCTTTTGCTTACTAGTTAGGATAATATTAAAGCGGAGGCAGTCAAACATTTCAAGGAACTTTACAAAGATCAGTAATCCCCTTCTACAATTGACCAAGTCAGAATAGTAGTGTTGGCCCTTGACCAAGTTTTGGAGATTGTTTGTCTTGTTTGACCTCTTTTGGGACTTTGACAGGCTGGTCAAAGGTGGAGCGCATGTCGAAGCAGAGATCGTGGGATCTCGACCCCTTTTTAGGGAAGTTTTTGGATTAGGGTTTATGCAACGGGTATGGGATGTCGGCCCATGGGTTTACCCATGTTTAGGCCCATTTTCTAATGTATAAATATATATCTAGGTGATGTAGGAAGAGGCCAAGGGTGTTAAGTGCGAATAGTTGTGCAGGCTTTGTGCATACTATGTGTTAAGGCTTGCAGAGCTAAGTGAAAGTGATTGTAAGAAGCCTGTGTGTAGACTATGTAATAAGGCTTTGTGTTATGACCTAACTCAAGGAAGGAGGATCTAGCGAGGTGTGTAGATATCTTGTCCTATGCAGAGTAGGGTTTTTGGGCTTTGTGCTTGTAGAAGATTGACAGAAGATAATACAAAAAGGGAAGAGTTGGTGGACGTAGCTCCACACTGGGGTGAACCATGTATATCATGTGTTATGGGTGCTTTGTGCATTATGGTTGTTATATTGTTTATGTGATTAATTCTTAGTGAAATATTGTATGCTTAGATGAATATGATAGCTTAGTGCCTAATGATGTGAATAAGATGCTAGATCTGATCTATTTTCTTATGCTAGGTGCTTTGATATGTTAGATCTGGTTGAATACTGTGTTTCTCTATAATTAGGGTTTTATCTGCAAAGTAAATACTAGTTGGATACTAATGAATGTTAACTAATGCTTTGTTAGAGTATTGTAATCATAGATATGTGTCCCAGCTAAGGTTGCAGACAATGGAGTACTACAACCACCGCTGCCTCTACCTCGGGTGAGACTTCATCTGCTTCAAAGGTGTTGTCGAAAGGGTCGGTAGTTAGGTTTTTGTTGGTGCGATGTCGAGTGTTGAACCCTGGGTCTGCCCCTGTGTGCCAATAAATGGTTCCATTGTCGAGACATGAAACTGTGATTGTTGGGAACTGAGGAAAATAAAGAAAGCTTTGTGCATAGATCTATTGCTTTAGTGAGCAGTATTTTACTTGAATTGGGAAGATCTGTGCTAAGAAGAGAAGTCTGATATGAAGAAAAGAGGTAAGATCTTGAAGCTTTGTGCTCTCAGAAAGGTAAGATAAGTCAAAAATTTTGTTTTGAAAGTATGAATCTAGGTATGTTTGATAAATTTTGTCCTAGCCTGAAAACTAGGGAACAATTAGAAGAAAGAAGAATTGATATGAATAGATTTGATAGAAGCAATGAAAGATATGTTATTCCTATGCATAGAAAGAATGTTTGGACTGACAAATGGATGCAAGATCCTAGAAAGATTTTTTTGTAGGTTAGTTCCTGTGACCCTAGTGCACGGTACAGGAAAGGTTGGGTATCTTTTAAGAGAAAGGGAGGATTAACCCTTTGTTACAGTTGCAGAGGACCGGAACACCTTGCTAAGGAATTCCCTGGTAGAAGACCTAGTTGTCTTTGTTGTAAAGCTATGGATCATTAATTTTTGGATTTCCCTAGAATGATTGCTAAGCTTGAAAGAATGAATATGGAACAAGCAAATCATGAGAAAGGCCAAGAGACTAAGATTATGGCAGAATCTCAGAAAGAATCAGAGATTGTACTACAAAAGATGAAGGAAACCCAGAATGATCACAAAGACACCAATCTATCAGAGATCTTAAAAGACAAAGAATGCATAGAAGCAAGAATATGATACTTCGACATAGATTGTGTTCTGGATGAGGAAACACAAGTGAATATCATGACAGAAAGAACTTGGGAAATTTTGGGAAAACCTGCTATGATTCCCTCATTGGGAGGAATAGGATTATTTAGAAGAAAGCTAATTAACCTATGTGGAAGCCTGACCCAGACATCTATGAGTGCTCATGAAACTTCGACAAAGGAATAATTTGAGGTCATTAAGTTTATTGAGAACAACACCCCATTTGATATTTTACTAGGAAGGACCTAGAATGAGAAAGATCAAATCCGAAGAAGAAAAGAACAGGAATCCCTAGAGTAGAAAAAGAAAGAATTAACAGATTTTATGACTAGGACAATAGCACACTTGATAACAAAACAAGAGAACAAGTCAAAGTTGATAAGGACCAGGGATCTAGTTGCCGAAGCTGAAAGAACACAGACAGACTTGAAGAACCTAAACATACAGGAGAGTAGGGCACCTACTCCAGAAAGAGAGGAAGTATTACACTCAAACCCTATGGAAGACCGTCAACAGTGCAAAGTTACTATGCCAAGAGAAGATAAGAATCAAAATGGGAAGAGGAACCCGGTAATTCAGATTATAGGCAAAAATGCTAGAAAGCTCAGCAAGAAGAAAGAAAAGTTAGAAAAATTACAAGAAGCTCCATAAATAAATTCGCAGAAGGAAGGTTTACAGAATTTGAACTTTGCTGGAATATCAGTACGAAACATAATGGCACTTCTCCATGGCAGATAAATATAACCGTTGGAGGTTTTATGACCATTAGATCGACACTCCCGAATGGTTATAAGAGTAGTTATGGACCAAAATCTCGCCATTGGACCGTTCAGACCATGCCATAACGGATGGAATTACATTGATTAAGTCTCTTTGACCCGTTGGAAGAAACTGTTACAATGTTGTCTATCTATCTCGTCGAGCGTTGCACTGAGAACAATTTTGCCAATTGTGATTATCCAAGCCCAATACGAACTAGTTGATTTCACACAATGATCATTGAGACCTCGAAATCCATTATGTTGCATTGAGTCTTTGTTCATCAACCTAAGATATCAGATCTCGAACGTGCATGTCGGACGACATTAGTGTAGTAGAAAAGTCAGTAGAGGAAATTCTAATTGATCTAATGGATGAGAAGGTAATGTACGCAGGAGTTCAAGCTTCATCGACGAGAGGAATGAAAGCCTCTCCATTGAATGCTCGTGTATCCAGACCATCCCGAGTTGTGGCCAAGAAAAGAACCAAGCATCAATATGACTTTGTGAATGTGAAGTTAATCTCGTCCATCCTTCCCGACTACATCCCACCCCTGGCTAGTGTGGTGAGTCGTGACAGTGTCCTGAGGGACTTCAACTACACAGTCACCACTACGTACCTCCCTAAGGGAATACAAGCAGTCAAACCACGGCTGGAGAGGATTATAACCTTAAATATCAATGACTATAATATGGGAGACCGCAAGAGCTATGGCATGCTTGCACCTCACAAATATATGACCAAGACAAAGGGGAAGAAGTCGAAGATCATGCCCCAACCATGGACTATAGACATCACGAGGTCCGTTGTCTTGAACATGATGAAGATACCACATTTTGGAAGGCACCAGGAGGTTAACGCTTGTGTTAAAATCTTACTTCCATGCTTCCATGGTGGTTATATGTGGTTGGACAGGCATATCACCATCAATCCAGTGTTGATCCATAGGATCATTGAATTGAGCATGCAGGGACCAAACCTGCAAGAATTTTATCTAGGGAAGGTTGTAGACCATGCCTTGGCATAGAGGATTAAAGACACCTAAGACGATGTAGATAAGGGGACGCGAGGCTACAAGGTAGCCTCCATTCAGAATGGCGTTGTGCAGCTTGCTTTCCATTTGATTGCTGGTAATCTAGTCCGAAAGAACAGACCCACGAAGGTCACAGAGTTTGTCATTGGCCTCGCTGGAAAATGCGTGGAAGGACTCTAGTGAACTGGGATAGTTTCTTAGTCAACTAGCTAGAAGTGGATTGTCGCGAAGCTCAGGATCAGGGCTATGAGTTCCATTTTAGATGGCTTCTGATCCTCATCGTGTTTACTGCTTGGGAGATGCCAGAAGGTGCGACCTTCCCTGACATTGAGTCGTTCGAGCTTCTCACTACGAAGTTCACCATGCTCTGGTATTAGATTGATATGGGGAAACAATGGCAGTTGAACGCAGTATTCCATACCTACTACCTGTAGTTGAAAAGGGATATTGAGTCTTTCCCTCATATGACGTCGAACACCCTGGATAGGTTCGGTCCCCTTATGAATTTCTGCACAGATAAGGACTTTATTTATATCACTACACGCGTTGATGAAAGTAAAGAAGAGCTTCAGTCCTACTAAAAGCTCACAGAGGAGGACCTGGAAGAAATCACTAAGGAATGACCCGCAGAGTTCCTTAAACTAGTTGACCAGGCAGAATTGTCCGATCCCAACCTCATTGGAAGTCTGGTGGTTACTCGTGAAGAGTATGATGCACCCAACAATAGTAGAAAGAAAAAGAAGGAAGATGTACAAGAAATACATAGCACATCAGAAGAGACTACATCAAATTCACCTAGTGGAGGAAGAGCTGACGAAGTGGACAAAGAAGAGAAAGAAGCGAAAGAAGATAAGTAGAAGCAAGGTGAAGTAACACCGCCATAGAACCCCCCTAATGACGCAGATCCATTTAATAAAAGAAAGGTTTCCCCAATGAAACCTACATCGCGGAAGAAGTCCAAAGCAAGTCAAAGTTGCAGACTATGCTCATGGTCGATGAATTTGACTTCATTATCGCAGTTGTATCATATGCCTCGGAAGATATTTTGTAGAGAAATGAAGAAAAACAAGAAGCCATGTATGATAGAATTGAGACAGATCTAAGAGGTGTACAACAAGCCCTTCACTCTAGTCGTGTAGTGTCTAGTGCGCCCCCGCCATTAGATGAAACTAAGTTGGGAGATGAGCCTTCCCAACTCTGCAGAATAGTTGACGTGACCGAAGCTCACCTTTGTCGCATGCAGGAAAAAAAGGAATAGGTCACATTGGCCTTGAAGAAAGAACAAGAGTAAGTGATAGACCAATGTCGAGTTGTACAGCAGGAGAAGGACGACCTCCAAACCAATTTCGAAGAGGATAGAGTACAGATCTAGCAGGAGAAAGAATAGTTGCTCGCAGAGTAGGATGGAGTTAAAGAAGCAGTCTGCAGAGCACTTCACTCTGTGATAGGATTAGAGAAAATGGAGGAAGACCCAGTGGAGAATCAAGTGACAAAGCTTATTGAAGCCATTCAGCAGCTTCAACAGAGATTCACAGAACTAGAGATACAAACAGTGCAAAGCACTCTGCAGGAAGTGTGAGACCAAAGAGAAGCAACTACCTGGTGCGTAGTTGAAAGGATCAAAGCATTAGCCGTCGAATGTAAACAGCTAAGCAGTCGCAGTGCACAGACTTATGAGCGACTTACCGAGGACCCTGAACTAAAGACACTGGAGTCACAGCTCCAGGAGTCAAAGAAGCAAGAAACAGTAGTACAAGTGCAGTTGAAACTCCTGTCAGCAATTGAGAGGATGAAAATATCTAAAGAACAACACACAACTCAACAACAGGTCCATGCCATACAAAGCAAAGTCATGAAAGTATC
Organism: Picea abies; assembly: GCA_900067695.1. NCBI lineage: Eukaryota > Viridiplantae > Streptophyta > Pinopsida > Pinales > Pinaceae > Picea > Picea abies. The sequence goes on from CBVK0103140164.1 coordinate 17,124, forward strand.
TCATAAGCTTCAGCCAGTCCAAGATGCAGCTTGCCTACTTTTTTAGGAGATTGAAGGCCAAGGAGAAGAGATGGAACAAGTAGTCACTTCGGTCAAAAAATGATTAGAGGTACCTGTTATAGGTGGTTGTCCTTGGGAGGGTGTTTCACCTTATTAAAGTTTGTGTTGGAATCTCAACCCGTCTACTAGATGTCTCTGACAGTTGTTCCTCGTTTTGTTTTAAATTCTATGAGGAAATTGATGTTCAATTTTCTTTGGACAAGGAACAACGAATCAAATCATATTCATCTTTGTAAGTGGGAACAGATTTCTCTTCCAAAGTGTGGAGGCATATGGAATAGAGTTATTATGGACTATAGACATCGCAAGGTCCGTTGTCTTGATCATGATGAAGATACCACATTTTGGAAGGCACCAGGAGGTTAACGCTTGCATTAAGATCCTACTTCCATGCTTCCATCGTGGTTATTTGTGGTTGGACAGGCGTATCACCATCAATCCGGTGTTGATCCATAGGATCATCGGATTGAGCATGCAAGGACCAGACCTGCAAGAATTTTACCCAGGGAAGGCTGCAAACCATGCCTTGGCATAGAGGATTAAAGACACCTAAGACAATGTAGAGAAGGGGACGCAAGGCTACAAGGTAGCCTCCATTCAGAATGGCGCAGTGTGTCTTGCCTTCAATTTGATTGTTGGTAATCTAGTCCAAAAGAACAGACCCACGTAGGTCATAGGGTTTGTCGTTGACCTCGCTGGAAAATGCGTGGAAGGACTCTAGTGAACTGGGATAGTTACTTAGTCAACTAGCTAGAAGTGGATTGTCGCGAAGCTCAGGATCAGGGCTATGAGTTCCATTTTAGATGGATTCTGATCCTCATCATGTTTACTGCTTGGGAGATGCCAGAAGGTGCGACCTTCCCTGACATTGAGTCGGTCGAGCCGCTCACTGTGAATTTCACCATGCTCTGGTATTAGATTGATATGGGGAAACAATGGTAGTCGAACGCAGTATTCCATACCTACTACCTGCAATTGAAAAGGGATATTGAGTCTTTCCCTCGTATGACGTCGAACACCCTGGATAGGTTCAGGCCCCTTATGAAGTTCTGCACAGATAGGCACTTTATTTATATCACTGCACACGTCGATGATAGTAAAGAAGAGCTTCAGTCCTACTAAAAGCTCACAGAGGAGGACCTAGAAGAAATCACTAAGAAATGGCCCATAGAGTTCCTTAAACCAGTTGACCAGGCAGAATTGTCCGATCCCAACCTCATTGGAAGTCCGGTGGTTACTCGTGAAGAGTATGATGCACCCAACAATAGCAGAAAGAAAAAGAAGGAAGATGTACAGGAAATACATAGCACATCAGAAGAGACTACATCAAATTCACCTAGCGAAAGAGGAGCTGACGAAGTGGACAAAGAAGAGAAAGAAGCAGAAGAAGATAAGCAGAAGCAAGGCAAAGTAACACCGCCATAGAACCCCCCTAATGACGCAGATCCATTTAATAAAAGAAAGGTTTCCCCCATGAAGCCTACATCGCAGAAGAAGTCCAAAGCAAGTCAAAGATGCAGACTATGCTCACGGCCAATGAATTCGACTTCATTATCGCAGTTGTATCAGATGTCTCGGAAGATAATTTGTAGAGAAATGAACAAAAACAAGAAGCCATGTATGATAGAATTGAGACAGATCTAAGAGACGTACAACAAGCCCTTCACTCTAGTCATGCAGTGTCTAGTGCACCCCCACCATCAGATGAAACAGAGTTGAGAGATGAGCCTTCCCAACTCCATATAATAGTTGACGTGACCGAAGCTCACCTTCGTCGCATGCAGGAAGAAAAAGAATAGGTCACATTGGCCTTGAAGTAAGCATAAGAGGAAGTGATAGAGCAAAGCCGAGTTGTACAGCAGGAGAAGGATGACCTCCAAACCAAGTTCGAAGAGGATAGAGCACAGATCTAGCAGGAGAAAGAACAGTTGCTCGCGGAGTAGGCTAGAGTTAAAGAAGCAGTCTGCAGAGCACTTCACTCTGTGATAGGATTAGAGAAAATGGAGGAAGACCCAGTGGAGAATCAAGTGACAAATCTTATTGAAGCCATTCAGCAGCTTCAACAGAGATTCACAGAACTAGAGATACAAACAATGCAAAGCAATCTGCAGGAAGTGTGAGACCAAAGACAAGCAACTACCTGGAGCGTAGTTGAAAGGATCAAAGCATTAGCTGTCGAATGTAAACAGCTAAGCATTCGCAGTGCGCAGACTTATGAGCGACTTATCGAGGACCCTGAACTAAAGACACTGGAGTCACAACTCCAGGAGTCAAATAAGCAAGCAACAGTAGTACAAGCGCAGTTGAAACTCCTGTCAGTAGTTGAGAGGATGAAAATATCTAAAGAACAATGCACAGCTCAACAATAGGTCCATGCCATACAAAGCAGATTCATGAAAGTAGCTCAGAAGCTTCAGCCATTCCAGGATGTAGCTTGCCTACTTTTTGAGGATATTGAAGGCCGAGGAGCAGAGATGGAACAAGTAGTCACTTCGGTCAAAAAATGCTTAGAGGTACCTGTGAACAAGGCAATTATTCAAGAGTTCGTTGAGCAGGAGGCCTTGGCACAACAACAGGTTGAAAAAGATCGAGGATTTTGAGGCAGAGTTACCCAGACCAAAGTGACTCGGGATGAGTCACAGGTGAGTGTTGGGGGCCTGTTGGCCATTGACCAAGTTTTGGAGATCCTTGGTCATGTTTGACCTCTTTTGGGACTTCGACAGGATGGTCGAAGGCGGAGCGCAAGTCAAAGAAGAGATCACAGGATATTGGCCCCTTTTTAGGGAAGTTTTGGGATTAGGGTTTATGTAACAGGTATGGGATGTCGACCCATGGGTTTACCCATGTTTAGACCCATTTTGTAATGTATAAATAGATATCTATATGATGTAGGAAGAGGCCAAGGGTGCTAAGTGTGAATAGTTGTGCAGGCTTTGTGCATACTATGTGTTAAGGATTGCAGAGCTAAGTGCGAGTGATTATAGGAAGCTTGTGTATAGACTATTTAAGAAGGCTTTGTATTGTGACCTAACTCGAGGAATGAGGATCTGGCGAGGTGTGCAGATCTCCTGTCCTATGTGGAGTAGGGTTTCTAGGCTTTGTGCTTGTAGAATATTGACAAAAGATAATACAAAAAGAGAAGAGTTGGTGGGCATAGCCCCACAATGGGGTGAGCCACGTATATCCTGTGTTATGGGTGCTTTTTTCATTATGGTTGTTATATTGTTTATGTGATTAATGCTTAGTGAAACATTGTATTCTTAGATTAATATGATATCTTAGTGCCTAAAGATGTGAATAAGATGCTAGATCTGATCTTTTCCTTATGATAAGTTCTTTGATATGTTAGATCTGTTTGAATATTATGTTGGTATGTAATTAGGGTTTCATCTGCGAAGTAAATACTGGTTGGATACTAATGAATGTTAACTAGTGCTTTGTTAGAGTATTGTAATCACATGTCTGTGTCCCAGCTACGGTTGCAGACACTAGAGTCCTGCAACCACCCCTGCCTCTACCTCGGGTGAGACTTCATATGCTTCGCAGGTGTTTCCGAAAGGGCCGATAGTTAGGGTTTTGTTGGTGCGTTGTCGAGCGTTGAACCTTGGGTCTACCCCTATGTGCCAACAAGAAGCCATGTTTTCAAAACTGGTTACGGATGCTGAGGCGAAAGCCTTATTTTCGTCGATTGATTTGGGGGAATTAAAAAATGTGATTACAAAGTTCAAAATTGATTAGAGCCCGAGGCCCGATGGTTGGACGGTCGAGTTTTTTATTCAATTTTTCGATGTAGTTGGGGGGGACCGTCTAGATATGGTTGAAGAAGCGATATTGAATGGTAACATATCGGGAGGCATAAACTCGAACTTTATTCCTTTAATACCCAAAGTGAATAAGCCACAAAAATTTGGAGGTGAGATCGGAAGA
>CBVK0103140171.1:0-22601 GCA_900067695.1 Picea abies
TATGTTGATTCAGATATGGCAGGTGATAAAGATAGCAGGAGGAGTACCACAGGGTATGTTTTTACTATAGGTGGAACAACAGTAAGTTGGATTTCGAAACTACAAAAGGTTGTTGCACTTTCAACAACAGAGGAAAAGTATGTTGCTGCTACACAGGATAGTAAAGAGATGATTTGGTTACAGAGGTTTATGGGGGAATTGGGAAAGAAGCAAGAGAATAGTAGGTTGTACTATGACAGTGAGAGTGCCATTCATCTTGCAAAGAACTCAGCCTTCCATTCGAAGACTAAGAATATATAGTTGAGGTACCACTTCATACCATCAGCCTTGGAAGATGGACATTTGAAGTTGGAAAAGATACACACTAACCAGAATCTTGCAGACATGTTAACAAATGGAGTAACCAGGGAGAAACTGAGTTCCTGCTCAGTTTCAGTTGGTCTTCAAGAATGAAGATGAAGTTGAGAAATTTGCCAGGTCCAAGAAGGTTCATAGTCCAACATATACAACAATGATGGAGTTGTTGAGATTAGTCTCCAAGTGGGAGATTTTTGGTTGTGGAACCCGATTATCTTCCTGATTCAGAGGTCTTTTACTTTCAGCCATGTTTATACCCCATGAAGTATTTACACCCTACAAGTATGTACACTCTTCCACGTGGGGGAGTGCAGAGGGTGGGTACCCCCTCTGCGGGGTCTGGGGGGGCTATCCCCCCGGCTGGGGGGTCTAAGGGCAAGAAGGCACCCAACAGGGGTTCGAGGGCATAGCCCCCAAAGAAAAAATTGCCTTGTGAATGTATATTGTAATTTCATTGTAAATGTGGATTGTTCATTATAAGGTCACAGATCTAACGGTAGAAATTATGTTAGGGTTTTTTTCCCTAGAAGGCAACCCTCTTTTATGAGGGAAATGTATTGTTGCTATGGTTGATGGAAAATATTGTATTCTGAGATAAGAGACTGTAGGAGAAAGAAGAGGAAGTTACAATGGGTTTACTATAGGTTGTATCCCTTTGTATGCTGGATAATAATAAAGGAAGGACCTGGCAATTTATCTGGTGGACGTAGCCCACACTGGGTGAACCACATAAATTTGTGTCTCTATTGTATTGTGTATCTTCTGTGTTTTGTTTCCGCATTTGTTTTATTTTATTTCTCCACAGTCCTATTTTTATAACAACTGGTATCAGAGCGAAAGGTAACTCGTAGGAAAAGAGGGTTCCTGGTTCGAGTGGGAGCAATGTCGGAAGATGGAAAGTTTAAGGTCGAGAAATTTAATGGCCAAAAATACCAGTTATGGAAGACGCAGATGGAAGACTATTTATACCAGAAGGATCTATTCCTACCATTGGGAGGAATAGCAAAGAAGCCATTGGCTACGAAGGACGAAGAACGGGAGATTCTTGACAGAAAGGTTCTAGGAATGATATGGTTGAGCCAAGCAACATCGGTGGCTTTCAATATTTCCAAAGAAAAGACAATGAAGGGTTTGATGGACGCATTGGCCAAATTGTATGAAAAACCCTCGAAGTCCAATAAGGTATTTCTAATTTTAATATGAAGATGTCAGAAGGTGGGTCTGTTGCAGATCATTTAAATGATTTTAATACGATTACTAATCAACTAAGTTATGTAAAAGTGGACTTTGATGATGAGGTCAAGGCTCTTATAATCTTGTTCTCATTGCTAGAAATATGGAACAACTTGGTCATGGCTGTAAGTAACTCTGTCTCTGGTTCAAATACTTTAAATTTTGATGATTTTGTTGGTGTTATCCTTAGTGAGGAAATGCAATGAAAAAGCATAGGTGAGACATCAGGAAATGCATTGAACATGGAGAACAGGGGAAGACAAAAGGATAGAGGAAAGGGTTTTGGAAACGGTGGGAATTCTAGGAAGGGCATATCCAAATCTAGACTTGGAAAGATAGAGTGTTGGAATTGTGGGAAGAAAGGACATCTTAAGAAAGACTATAGAGCTCCAAAGAAACAAAGAGATGGATAGCAGGATAGAAATCAGGAAGCAAATGTAACAGGTGATGTGTTACAATATGCTTTGATTCTTTCTATAGATAATATTTCTGAGTCCTGGGTAGTAGATTCAGGGGCTTCATTTCATGCCACACCCCATAGGAAATATTTTCTAGATTATGTTCAAGGTCATTTTGGACAGGTTCATTTGGGTGACGATGCACCATGCAAAATTGTTGGAATGGGAAAGGTAAAAATAAAGCAACGCAATGGAAACCAATGGTTGTTGAAATAGGTAATACATGTTCCATATTTAAGGAAAAATCCAATTTCAACAGGGCAGCTAGCAAGTGAAGGTTGTATATCCATATTTATAGATAAGGCGTGGAAGGTCATCAAAGGATCATTAGTGATAGTGAAAGGAGAGAAGGTAGGTACATTGTATTTATGTATTGGTAATATTGACTCTTCTATCTCTTTAGCTTCTACAGGAGTGGATACAACAATGTGGAATCATAGGCTTGGACACATGACTAAGAAGGGGATGCAGATACTTCACAAGAGAAATTTGTTGCCAGATCTTAAAAAAATTTGATTTGGACTTCTGTGAGTATTGTGTTTATGGAAAGCAAAAGAGAGTTAGATTTCTTAGAGTTGGAAAAGAAAAGAAGAGTGAAAGGTTAGAGCTTCTGCATACAAATGTATGGGGACCAGGTCAGGTATCATCTCTTAGGGGCTCTCATTATTATATTACTTTTATTGATAATGCAACTAGAAAAACTTGGGTTTATTGCATTCGACAAAAATCTGATGTTTTTTATGCTTTTAACAAATGGAAAGCTTTGGTTGAGAATGAGATAGGAAAAAAGTTGAAGTGTCTCAGATTAGATAATGGAGGTGAATATTACAGCAAGGAGTTTGATGATTATTGTTCATACCATGGGATTCGTAGAGAGAAGACAGTTCCAAGAACACCAGAAGAAAATGGTGTGTCAGAAAGGACGAACAAGACAATCATGGAGTGTGCAAGGAGTATGAGATTGCATGCTGGTTTTCCCTTACAGTTCTGGGCAGATGTTGTAGATACTATTGTTTACTTAATAAACAGAGGTCCTTCAAGCTCTTTGGATGGTAGAATTCTAGAGGAGGAATGGACAGGAGAAAAGGTAAACTATTCTTTTTTGAAAACTGTAGGTTGTGAATAATTTGTCCATATTGAAAAAGAAAATAGAACAAAGCTTGAGTTGAAATCCAAGAAGTGTACCTTTATTGGATACGGTGTTAATGATTTTGGTTATCTCTTATGGGATTATGAAAATAACAAAATCATTAGGAGTAAAGATGTCATATTTAATGAGAAGGTCATGTACAAATATCAGTTGCAGGGAAAGAAACATGAAGAAGAAAAACAAGAATACATAGTGCTTGATGAGATCACAGAAAAATAAATTCCAAAGGAACCAGAAAATCAAAATGTACAACAACAGGAGCAGCAAGTACCTCAAACACCTGCAAGTGTTGTTAGAAAATCTACCAGGTTAAGTATACCCCCTGAACGATACTCTCCTTCATTTTATTATTTATTGTTGATTGATTCTGGTGAACCAGAATGTTATGAAGAGGAAATGTAGGTAGATATCAAAAGGAAGTGGGAGCAAGGCATGAAAGAGGAAATGGATTCCTTGGTAAATAACCATACTTGGGACTTGGTTCAGTCGCCTGCAGGAAAATAGAGCATTGCAGAATAAATGGGTTTGCAAGTTTAAGGAAGAAGATGGAGGAGAAAAACGGTACAAGGAAAGACTTGTTGTAAAGGGGTTTGCACAAAAGAAAGGTATAGATTTTGATGAAATATTTTCTCCTGTTGCTAAAATGACTTCAATTAGAACTATTTTAAGTCTTGCGGTAGTAGAAGATTTGCATCTTGAATAGTTAGATGTAAAAACAACTTTTGTCCATGGGGATTTAGAGGAAGAGATTTATATGCAGCAACCACAAGGGTATGAGGTCAAAGGGAAGGAGAATTTGGTATGCAGTTTGAAGAAGAGATTATATGGACTAAAGAAATCTCCAAGGCAGTGGTATCTAAAGTTTGACAGGTTTATGACAGAACAGGGTTATAGTAAATGTCATTCTAATCATTGTGTTTATTTTAAAAATCTAGAAAATGGAACCTTTATTATCTTTCTACTGTATGTAGATGACATGCTTGTTGTAGGGTCTAATATGCAGTATATAAATGTGCTCAATAAGAAATTAGCCAATTGATTTGTGATGAAGGATTTGGGTGCTGCAAAGAAAATCCTTGGTATGAGAATAACAAGAGACAGGAAAAATCGCAAACTAACATTGTCTCAGGGTGAGTACAAAGAGAAGGTGTTGGAGAGGTTTAGAATGCAGAATGCAAAACCAGTTAGTACACCTTTGGCCATCCATTTCAAATTAACTAAGGAAATGTGTCCCAAGTCACAGGAGGAGATAGAATACATGTCCAGGGTCCCTTATTCATCAGCAGTTGGCAGCTTGATGTATGAAATGGTTTGCACAAGACCAGATATTGCACATGCAGTGGGAGTTGTGAGCAGGTATATGAACAATCCAGGTAAAGATGAGCAGGTATATGAACAATCCAGGTAAAGAACATTGGGAGGTAGTAAAGTGGATTCTCGGGTATTTGAGAGGTACTAGTACTCATGCATTATGTTTTGGAGGTTCAAACACTTTTATACAAGGTTATGTTGATTCAGATATGGCAGGTGATAAAGATAGGAGGAGGAGTACCATAGGGTATGTTTTCACTATAGGTGGAACAATAGTAAGTTGGATTTCGAAATTGTAAAAGGTTGTTGCACTTTCAACAAAAGAGGCAGAGTATGTTGCTGCTGCAAAGTCTAGTAAAGAGATGATTTGGTTACAAAGGTTTATGGAGGAATTGGGAAAGAAGAAAGAGAATAGTAGGTTGTAATGTGAAAGTGAGAGTGCCATTCATCTTACAAAGAACTTAGCCTTCCATTCGAAGACTAAGAATATACAATTGAGGTACCACTTCATATGATCTGCCTACATGTTAACAAAGGGAGTAACCAAGGAGAAACTGAGTTCTTGCTTAGTTTTAGTTGGTCTTGAAAAATGAAGATGAAGATGAGAAATTTGCGAGGTCCAAGAAGGTTCAGAGTCCAACAGATACAACAGTGGTGGAGTTGTTGAGATCAGTCTCCAAGTGGGAGATTGTTGGTTGTGGAGCCTGATTATCTTCCTAATTCAAAGGTCTTTTACTTTCATTTGTGTTTATACCCGATGAAGTATTTATACCCTATAAGTATGTACACTATTCCATGCGAGGGAGTGCAGAGAGCGGGTACCCCCTCTGCGGGGTCTGGGGGGGCTATCCCTTTGACTGGGGGGTCTAGGGGCAAGAGGGCCCCAAGAGGGGGTTTGTGTGTGAAGCCCCTGAAGAAAAAATTGCCTTGTAAATGTATATTGTAATTTCATTGTAAATGTGGACCGTTCATTATAAGGTCGCAGATCTAACGGTAGAAATTATGTTAGGGTTTTTTCCCTAGAAGCAAACCCTATTTTATGAGGGAAATGTATTGCGGCTATGGTTGATGGAGAATATTGTATTCTGAGATAGGAGACTGTGAGAGAAAGAAGAGGAAGTGACAGCGGGTTTGCTGTAGGTTGTATCCCTTCATATGCTGGATAATAATAAAGGAAGGACCTAGAAATTTCTCTGGTGGACGTAGCCCACACTGGGTGAACCACGTAAATCTGTGTCTCTATTGTATTGTGTATATTCTATGTTTTGTTTCCGCATTTGTTTTATTTTATTGCTCCACGGTCCTATTTTTCTAACAACTAGTATTAGAGCGAAAGGTAACTCGCAGGAAAAGAGGGTTCCTGGTTCGAGTGGGAGCAATTTCGGAAGATGGAAAGTTTAGGGTCGAGAAATTTAATGGCCAAAACTATCAGTTATGGAAGATGTATATGGAAGACTATTTATATCAGAAGGATCTATTCCTACCATTGGGAAGGATAGAAAAGAAGTCGGTGGCTATGAAGGATGAAGAATGGGAGATTCTTGATAGAAAGGCTCTAGGAACGATACGACTGAGCCTGGCAGCATTAGTGGATTTCAATATTTCCAAAGAAAAGACAATGAAGGTTTTGATGGATGCATTGGCCAAACTGTATGAAAAACCCTCGACGTCCAATAAGGTATTTCTAATGAATATATTATTTAATATGAAGATGTCGGAAGGTGGGTCTGTTGTATATCATTTAAATGATTTTAATATGGTTACTAATCAACTGAGTTCTGTAAAAGTGGGCTTTGATGATGAGGTCAGGGCTCTTCTAATCTTGTTCTCATGGCCAGAAATCTGAAACAGCTTGGTCATGGTTGTAAGTAACTCTTTATCTGGTTCAAATACTTTAAATTTTGACGATGTTGTTGGTGTTATCCTTAGTGAGAAAATGTGACGGAAAAGCACAGGTGAAACATCAGGAAATGCGTTGAACATGGAGAACAAGGGAAGAAAAAAGGATAGAGGAAAGGGTTTCAGAAACCGTGGGAATTCTAGGAAGGGAAGATCCAAATCCATACTTGGAAAGATAGAGTGTTGGAACTATGGGAAGAAAGGACAACTGAAGAAAGACTGTAGAGCTTCAAAGAAACAAAGAGATGGACAGTAGGAGAGAAATCAAGAAGCAAATGTAACAGGTGATGTGATACAAGATGCTTTGATTATTTCTGTAGATAATATTTTTGAGTCTTGGGTAGTAGATTCAGGGGCTTCATTTCATGCCACACCCCATAGGAAACATTTTCTAGATTATGTTCAAGGTGGTTTTTGATAGGTTCATTTCGGTGTCGATGCACCATGAAAAATTGTTGGAATGGGAAAGGTAAAAATAAACCAACACAATGGAAACCAATGGTTGTTGAAAGAGGTAAGACATGTTCCATATTTAAGGAAAAATATAATTTCAACAGGGCAGTTGGAAAGTGAAGGTTGTATATCCATATTTACATATAAGATGTGGAAGGTCATCAAAGGATCATTGGTGATAGTGAAAGGAGAGAAGGTAGGTACATTGTATTTATGTACTGGTAATACTGACTCTTCTATCTCTTTAGCTTCTACATGAGTGGATACAACACTGTGGAATCATAGGCTTGGGCACATGAGTCAGAAGGGGATGCAGATACTTCACAAAAGAAATTTGTTGCCATATCTTAAACAAATTGATTTGGACTTCTGTGAGCATTGTGTTTATGGAAAACAGAAGAGAGTCAGATTTCTCAGAGTCGCAAAAAGCAGAAGAGTGAAAGGTTAGAGCTTGTGCATACATATGTATGGGGACCAACTCAGGTATCATCTCTTGGTGGCTCTCATTATTATGTTACTTTTATTGATGATGAAACTAGAAAAAATTGGGTTTATTGTATTCGACAAAAATCTGATGTTTTTTATACTTTTAAGAAATGGAAAGCTTTCGTTGAGAATGAGACATGAAAAAGGTTGAAGTGTCTCAAATCAGATAATGGAGGTGAATATTGCAGCAAGGATTTTGATGATTATTGTTCATACCATGGGATTCATAGAGAGAAGATAGTTCCAGGAACACCACAATAAAATGGTGTATCAGAAAGGATGAACAGGACAATCATGGAGCATGCAAGGAGTATGAGATTGCATATTGGTTTCCCCTTACAGTTCTGGGAAGATGTTGTAGATATTGTTGTTTACTTAATAAACATAAGACCTTCAATATATTTGGATAGTGGAATTCCAGAGGAGACATGGACAGGTAAAAAGGTAAATGATAATTTTTTGAAGACTTTTGGTTGTGAAGCATTTGTCCATATTGATAAAGAAAATAGAACAAAGCTTGAGGCAAAATCCAAGAAGTGTACCTTTATTGGATACGGTGTTAATGATTTTGGTTATCGCTTATGGGATTATGAATATCACAAAATCATTAGGAGTAGAGATGTCATATTCAATGAGAAGGTCATGTACAAATATTAGTTGCAGGGAAAGAAACAAGAAAATAAAAAACCAGAATACACGGTGCTTGATGAAATCACTGAAAAAGAAATTCCAAAGGTACCAGAAAAAAAAAATGTACAACAACAGGAGAAACTGGTACCTCAAACTCCTACAAGTATTGTTAGAAGATCTACCAGGTTAAGTAAACCCACTGAGCGATACTCTCCTTCATAGTATTATTTACTGTTGACTAATTATGGTGAACAAGAATGTTATGAAGAGGCAAAGATGGTAGATACTAAAAAGAAGTGGGAGCAAGGAATGAAAGAGGAAATGGATTCCCTAGTAAATAACCAGACTTGGGATTTGGTTTAGTTGCCTGCAGGAAAAAAAGCATTGCAAAATAAATGGGTTTACAAGTTGAAGGAAGAGGATGGAGGCAAAAAGCGGTACAAGGCTAGACTTGTTGTAAATGGGTTTGCACAAAATAAAGGTATAGATTTTGATGAAATATTTTATCCTGTTATTAAAATGACTTCAATTAGGACTATTTTAAGTCGTGTGGTAGTAGAATATTTATATCTTAACAATTAGATGTAAAAATAACTTTTCTCCATGGGTATTTGGAGGAAGAGATTCATATGCAGCAGCCACAAGGGTATGAGGTCAAAGGGAAGGAAAATTTGGTATGCAAGTTGAAGAAGAGATTGTATGGCCTAAATCAAGCTCCAAGGAAGTGATTTTTGAAGTTTGAGAGGTTTCTGATAGAACAAGGTTATAGTAGATGTCATTATGATCACTTTGTTTATTTTAAAAAACTAGAAAATGGAAACTATATTATCTTGCTATTACATGTAGATGACCTGCTTGTTGTAGGGTCTAATATGAAGGATATAAATGTGCTCAAGAAGAAATTAGCTAATTCATTTGCGATGAAGGATTTGGGTGCTGCAAAGAAAATCCTTGGTATGAGAATAACAAGAGATAGGAAAAAATACAATTTGACATTGTTTCAGGGTGAGTACATAGAGAAGGTGTTGGGCAGGTTTAGAATGCAGAATGCAAAACCAGTTAGTACACATTTGGCCAACCATTCAAATTAACCAAATAAATGTGTCTCAAGACATAGGAGGAGATAGAATACATGTCCAAGGTCCCTTATTCATCAGCAGTTGGCAACTTGATGTATGTGATGGTTTGCACAAGACCAAAAATTGCACATGCAGTGAGAATTGTGAGTAGGTAAATGAAAAATCAAGGTAAAGAACAATGGGAGGTAGTAAAATGGATTCTCATGTACCATTTCATACGATCCGTTTTTGAAGATGGAAATTTGAAGTTGGAAAAGACACACACTAGCAAGAATCATGCAGACATGTTAACAAAGGGAGTAACTAGGGAGAAATTGAGTTCCTGCTCAGTTTGCATTGGTATTCAAGCATGAAGGTGAAGATGAGAAATTTTCCAGGTCCAAGGTGGAGTATAGTAAAGCAGGTACAACAACACTAGAGTTGTTGTGATCAGTCTCCAAGTCGGAGATTGTTGGTTGTAGAGATTGATTATATTCTTGTTTCATATGTCTTTGTTTTTAGTCATGTTTATACCCCATGAAGACTATACACCCCTCCATGCGGGGGGGTTGCAAGGGGGGATTTCCCCCCCTGTGGGGTCTGGGGGGCTCATCCCCCCAGATGGGGGGTCTAAGGGTTCAAGGGTGAATCCCTCGTTAGAAAAATTTCCTTGTAAATGTATATTGTAATTTCATAGTAAATCTAGACCATTCATTATAAGGTCGCGGATCTAATGGTAGGAGTTATGTTAGAGTTTTTTTCCCTAGAAGGAAACCCTCTTTTATGAGGGAAATGTACTGCAGCTATGCATCATTGCAAATATTGTATTCTAGGAGAGGATACTGTGAGAGAAAGAAGAGGAAGTTATAATGGGTGTGTTGTAGGTTGTATCTCTTCATTTGTTGGATAATAAAAAGGAAGGATCTAGCAATTTCTCTGGTGGACGTAGCCCACACTGGGTGAACCACGTATATCTGTGTCTCTATTGTATTGTGTATCCTTTGTGTTTTATTTCCACATTTGTTTTTATTTTATTGCTCTGTGATTCTATTTTTCTAACAGATCCTTCAGAGAAAGCAAGAGACCATGACCATACTCTAGTTATGTGGCATTGCTAAGTGACATTATTGATGATGAGCCTACCAGTTATAAAGAGGCTACAGAGAAGAAATAATGGAAGGATTCCATGGTTGAAGAGTACCAATCCATTGTAAGGAATGATGTTCAGGATGTGGTTCCAAGATTGAAAGAGAAGACAGTGGTAAGTTCCAAGTGGATTTACAAGACAAAACATTCGACGGATGGAAGTATCGAGAAGTACAAGGAAAGGTTCGTGGCACATGGTTTCTCCCAGAAAGAAGGATTAGATTATGAGGAGACTTTTTCTCATGTGGAAATATAAACATCTATTAGAATTATACTTGTGATAGTTGTAGTGATGAAGTGGAAGGTACACCAAATGGACGTAAAGACAACTTTTCTAAATGGTGTAATAGAAGTGGAAGTGTATGTGGAGCATCCACAAGGTTTTGAGACACATGACAGTCAGGAACATGTGTGCATATTGAAGAAAGCTGAAGAAATAATTGTATAGATTAAAGAAAGCACCCAGAGCATGGTACGGTAGAATTGACAGCTTCCTGATGAGCTTGGGCTTTACCAAGAGTAAATCATATTCCAACCTGTACTTCAAGGTTGTGGATGGTGGACTAGTGATACTACTTTTATATGTGGATGACATGTTTCTAACAAGAGACGAAAAAATCATCATTGAGGGTAAGAGGAATCTTTATGCATAGTTCGAGATGAAATACCTAGCCATGATGCATTATTTTCTAGGTCTAGAGGTATGGTAAAGAGCGAGCGAGATTTTCCTTAATTAAGGAAAATCTGTTGTTGAGATTTTAAAGAGATTCAGAATGATGGATTGTTAGGCCATGCCTACATAGATGGTGACAAATCTGAAGTTATTGAGTGATAAATCTTCAAATATAGTGGATGCCACCATGTATAGACATATTATTGGTTCGTTGATGTACTTAATGAACATGAGGCCAGATATATGTTTTGTTGTGAACACATTGAATCAGTATATGGATGATATGATAGGTGTTCACTTGATTGCAATAAAACATGTGATGAGGTACGTGAAGGGTTACAATTGATTATGGAGTCAAGTATGCTTTAGATCATGAGATAATCCTACAAGGATTTACTAATTCAGATTGGGTCAATAATGTTGCAGTCCGGAAGAGTACATATGGATGTTGCTTCAGTATGGGATCAACTATGATCTCATG
This sequence comes from Picea abies, assembly GCA_900067695.1. Classification (NCBI taxonomy): domain Eukaryota; kingdom Viridiplantae; phylum Streptophyta; class Pinopsida; order Pinales; family Pinaceae; genus Picea; species Picea abies. Next base: position 11,336 of record CBVK0103140171.1, read on the forward strand.
GTTCAACAAGAAGCAGACTAGTGTGGCACTCAGTGCGACTGAGGCAGAGTATATAGCAACTTTTTTATCTAGCAACTAAGCAGTGTTTCTACAGAAGCTGCTTACATGATTTTTTGATCTCGAGTTAGAGGTGACTTGTATTTGGTAAGACAACTAGAGTTGTGTGAAGTTGACAGAGAACCTAGTGTTCCATGAAAAGTACAAGCACATCAATATCAGGTACCATTATATCAGGGATATGGTATAGAGGGGAGCATTGAAGCACTAGTATGTTGCTACAGATGAATATATGGTTGATGTGTTGACCAAGCCCATGTCGAGAGTGAAGTTTATGTACTTTAGAGACAAGCTTGGTGTAGTACAGAAGGACGTCCCTAGTAAGAGGGAGTGATGAGTTACATATGGGATTGTAAGGAAACAACATCAACATATAGCAGTGGCAATGGGTAGTCATTCACGGGAAAGTTATTGCTACTCCAACGAAAAATTATGGTACGCAGAGGGCTACTCCAATAAAATAGTCTGGTACGCCAAGTTACTACTGCTCCAGTGAAAAATTCTGGTACGCAAAGGGATACTCTAGTGAAATAGTCGAGTACGCCAAGATATTTCTACTTCAGTGAAATAGTATAGAATGAATGTTACTGAATGTGGCACCAGTCAACATGACCTCGCACAAGGTCAACAGATTCCATGCATTCAGGGCTGGTTAGTTACCCTACTTTTCAAGTTGGTGGGCCAAATTGTGTGGTTGGAAGTTTTTCCTAGCCTTGGGCTAGATGGGTAGTGTGTGCGCACTACATCGCCTAATCCTTGTGATTGGATGTCTGGTCATTATGGACTATTTTCCTGGTGTTCCAACCAAAGTTTACTAGTTCCTTGTGAACTAGATGCCAGATTATGTGTGAGTTGGCGAGTTAGTAGTTCTTTTTGAACTAGATGTCAGATTCTATGTGAATTGGTGAGTTAAATCCCTGTGATGACATAAATCTCAGAATGATGATGAGACCCTAGATGTTTATGTGGTTGTAAAACTTCTACCATATAGATTTGTGGAAATTCAACAAGTCAATGGTCAAGTGTATAGAAGAGCACAAGCAGTCGTGATGATCGTGCCAAAAGAATAACTTCCTTGCTAATATGGAGTGTTGAAATTTGAGTAGTTTCAGAAGATATTCTTATTGTATTCATGTTATATTAGATTAAGATAAAACCCTAAATAATAATATTATATTATATTTGTTAATTTGGTCGGGGCCCTATTGTGCCTTGACAAAATTCAATTGTTAATTAAAATGGGTAAAGTGTACAGGTCGACCCTAACCTAATTATGGGTGGCTCAACCTATATTTATAAGAGGCTAGGCACCTCACTTGTATAACACACACAACAAGCTCTCTCAAAAAAGTAAAAGTGTGCAAGTCTGAGGAGGAGACATAGCTATAGAGGAAGGGTATTCCGACAAAGGGTTTTGATTATATGTTGTAGGACTATCTTGGTCTAGTGGTGTGCTACCCTATTCTGGTTAGGGTTTATTGTTTATCTTCTATTTGGTGAGATATCTCTTGAGAGAGACTTGTACTTGTTGGAGAATCTATATTGAAGAAGCTTTGTTGGGTTTTCTCCCCCACAAGGGTTTCCTAGGATAAATATTGTGTATACAGTGGAAGTCTTTCTTTCAGTGATCCTTATGCATGCATTTATTCTTTTAATAGTCTAAAGTTAAAGAATATTGAACACACTTAATTGATTAAGATAAATTTTAACAGAATATTTCTACAACACCACTTACCACATGTCTATTGGTATGTCTCCTTTCAAACCTTTATATAGTTATGATCCCCTCACTTTTTTTGAGATTGTGTTTAGAGATAGCAGAGATCCTATGGATAAGGAGTGGATACAGGAAATCCAAGACATTATTAAAGAAATCAAACATCATTTGCAAAGGGCTAAAAACAACAAAGATTATATGCAGACAGAAACAAAGTGGAGCGTACTTTTGAGGTAGGGGATTTGGTCTATTTGAGGATAAAACCATACAAACAAGCATCTATTAAAACAAATGGCATTGAAAATATCAAACCACACTTCTATGGGCCTTACAAGGTGAAAACGAAGGTTGGAGAATTTGCATATGAATTAGATCTACCACGGGGAAGAAAAATCCATAATGTCTTCCATGTATCATGCCTAAAAAGGGCATTGGGGAAGCATGTTGTTGCTAATGAAGAGATACCTCGAGTAGACGAAGAAGGACACATGATTTTGATTCCATAGGAGGTTTTGAAGGTGAGGGAGAAACAACTAAGGAACAAGGACATAAAGGAATACTTAATCAAATGGAAAAAAAATGCCCATAGAAGATGTCAGTTGGGAGAGTGAACAAGTTCTATAGAAGACCGATTCAGGATTGCTTGTGGGAAAGCAATTTTTAGTGGGGGAGACTGTAATGTCCCCCTCTTATTGACAAGGATATTGAAATAATTAGTAGTCTATTCAACCCTATAGACTATAGTCTCATGGGGAAAAGGGGGCTAAGAGGCGAAAAAATGGTCACTAAGGAGTAAAAGGTTATATTATTAAAGTGACTTTGGTTAAAGTAGTTAAAAAGGTTAATTGACTTGGAAGATGAAATAAATTAATACTTTAGAAGTCAATAAAATAATTTTAATGAAAATTAGAAGATTGAAGTATAAAAGAGAGAGGAGAGTGTCTCACTCCTCATTCATGTCATTTTTCACTTAGCATCTTTGAGCTCTGTAGCTTGAACGTTTTGAGGGTTTTGAGTAAACAAACACTAGATATCAATAAGGAGGTGAAAGATTCATTTTTCCTGGTCCAAGTTTGGCCACATAAGGTGGTGAAGATAGGGCGCAGATTTTGGGGTTTTTCTGCAAATTGGGTGCATTTTTGGAGAAGGCAAGGTTCGATTTGCTTAGGAGGAGGTATATCTGAAGCCAAATCCTTTTCAGAAGGGTTTTCCATCACCATAGCGCCATATCTCATTATTTTGTGTGGGGTTTTCTCACCACAATGATTTATTATTGCATTGGGGTGAATTTTCTAAAGGAGGGCACACTATCACTTGTGGATCCAGTGAGTTGGACAGTTAGATAACTCATAATAGTTGAAGAAGATAACTCTATGTGTTCATCATCACCAAATCTATAGATCTACAACTTTATTTCAGTGTTTAAAGTGCAAAACAGAAGAAGCCAAAATTCTTAGGGGTTTCCCAACCAGGAAGTGCACAACTTAGCCAAATCTGGGTGCCAGTATTCAGAAGGGAAAGAAATTGATCTTGTTCAGACTTGCATGTTTCATCTTCAGCCTCAAATTCTATATTTCTTATTTATTATTCCATATCTATATATATCTTGTATGGAGGACAACTTATTAAATAAATAAAGGTCAGATCTAAAGTTGTTTTTTTATTGTCTTGTTTCTTGTTATTTCCATCTATTGTTGTGCCATGTCCATCATTTATATGTTATACAACTCAAAAAAACATCTCCAGTGCAATTTTGAGAAGCAACTTGGAAAATATTCAAACAAACAATTCAAACAAATCATAACTAAACCCTTAATTTCCTAGCAAAACTTCTTGAGAACATTACAAGAGGGCACAGGTAGCAGGCTCGGGCAGTGGACAGGAGGTCCGAGAAGCGAGCAGTGAGTCTAGGTAGCGGGTCCAAGCAGCAGGTAGCAGATTTATAGGCAGGGGTTTGAGCAGCTAGAGGAGATTATATAATTTTGGTGCTTGAAGTATTAAGCACAAACTCTTCAGTTTTTTGTTCCTCGAGGACAAGACACATTTTCAAAAGTTTTATTTCTTGGTAAAATGTTGATTTGGAGATGGTTGCAACTGATTTTGGGTTTGAGGATAGGATGGAGGGTGCGTCGAACTTCATACCTTGAAAGGAGAGGGTCACATTGATTCTCATTGAGAATGGGTTGTGGTATTTTTCTAACACAATCATGACCCCACCAACGGATCCAAAGGACCTCACCTTCCATGAGTTGAAATATGTGAAATCCAGGAGGATCATCTTAGATTTGGTGAAGGATCATTTGATTCCTCACATATCTGATAAGAATTCAGCCAAGGAGATGTTTGTATCTATGACAAAAAATTTCCAGAGTCGCAATGCAAACAAGAAGATGGTGTTGAGGGAAAATCTTAGAGACACTAAGATGACCAGATCAGATACAATGATTAGTTATCTCACCAAGAATATCACTCAGGTACGTGATCAATTGGCATCTGTTGGATAATTCGTGACAAGTGAAGAGTTTTTGAGGACGAGCCTGAGGGATTTCTCTAAACCACAAGCCCCATTCATCAAGGGGTTCATTGCATGGGGGAAACTTCCCAAGTTTGACAGGCTATGGGGTGATTTGATCCAGGAGGAGATTTGGGAGGAATATCTAGTAGGCCAAAGAGTTGGTGATGATGAGAATATGTCCCTTGCTAGTCATACAAGGAGGAGAAAGGGGAATACAGGTGGATAATCAACTCCACGGGATGGAAAGTGTTATGAGGAAAATCTCTCTATGGCTAGGGTGAACCACAACATACAGAAATGACTGTAGAAATCAACTCTATCCCAACAACATTCTATATAAACCAATGTGCAAGAAAGATAATAAAGAGGCCTACCTCGTCTAGATGTTCGATGATGTCCATCATTGAGCACCTTGACCCAAAGCTATATACCCGCAACAAGTTCTCAACAAACAAGTAAAAACAAGCATATGGTGGAAATATAAAAGGTTAACACATTAGACAGGATAATCTATCAATATACATAACAAATACACCCATGGATAATAACTCATATATTTGCAAGATATCAATTGGATGGGAAAGGATCATTTCTATTAATAAATTATCAGTAGAAGTGAAAATATTACAGACTTCTGTGTCGGCACGGTTCGGAACCAAGAAACCAAGTTCCTTCCAGCTGGGCCTCCGCCACTTCAATCCTCCACCAAAGGCAAGTTCATATAAGGGAGACAATGAGGTTATCCATCAATAAGGGAATATCTTGGGGGTTGAACACTGTGTTCAAACTTAAAGTACAAAGGGATGATGACTCAATGTGAAGTAAATAATTTATCCAGAGTAACTTTGCTTTCAAAGTTGAATTCTTTCTCCTTTTCCATAGCTCAGAATTGGATTCTTTATAGCCTTAAAAATTCAACTGAAGGGCCAATTTGGAATGTTTCCAGTATATGGAAGGCCAAGGATCAGAGATCGCCTGTCGTGACATAGAAACCCAGCATTTAATTTTTATTTTCTGGCACAAATCCCAATGTACACAAGTTGTAGTGCAGTAGCCTGCATATACGCTTGTAGTATAGGGTGCAAGATGTGTACAAGTGGAAAATTTTATATTTTTGTCTCTGAACTTTACAACAGGGAAGACAAGTCTACATAGGGAAATGGAATAAGGCCCTCTCTGCAAGATTGCATAGGGTGATGCAAATCTTGCTCTAACAGATGCCCCCTAATGTGTGAGGTCAGAGGAGAATCTGCAATGGCCGAAATACATTATAAATAACACAGAAGTGGAGTGGTAGAGAACCATCTGGATGAAATCAATTGCTCATTACATTCTTCACTGACTTTTCATACATGGCTGCCAAAAATTACACTGCAGATCCATGTGAAAAATATACCAAATAAGTGTTTGTGGCCATGAATAGGAAAATACAAATGTGGTTACATGCCAATAGTTGTTATAGTCAGGAACAAGGCCCAGTAGAAATAGTCTCAAAACCAACCTGAAGATATATGTATACCATGGAGTACAATCGGATCTCCCATGATCATTGAAGTCATATATGTATTGGTTCAATGAAAAGAAAGAAACAACTAAGGAAATCTGCGGCCACATAGTGATGTCTTCAAGTCTTCTACACAATCTGCCAAAGGTTCAAGTCTACATAATGTGAATAAAGGATTTGAGGTCGAACATAATGAGACATCGTTTGATTACCGGTCATTGATGTATACCGTTAACAAACGTGAGACAGCCTACCGATAATTAAATTAGGTATGAAGGCACCAAGTACATTCTTACAAGTGTGAATAGAGGAGTCGGTGTCGAACACCTAAAGAATCCACTGATCAGGAAACATTGACGTATTCCCAACTGTTGATGGCGAGAGAACCTTCCACTAATGACTCCAAGCCTCAAGGTACTCAAAAGACTCTAGGTCCCGTTTCCAGAAAAATGGGCTAAAGTCGATGGAAAGAGACCTGCTGAAATGAGAGAATTAAGGCATCTCTCATCAATCAGCACGAGGTATAAAGTATGAGCTTCATGTTTTGGTGGAAATCGGATGAAGAACATGTTCACGAACCAAACACCATGTGCGTCTTTTGAGTATGCCAAGTGCAAGTGGTACACAAAAAAGACCCTCTGGATAGCAGTCAATGATGAAAATTACTGACAAAGGCGAGGAAACCACCAATAAGGATAATGGCATCCAAGACACTGCATGAATGCCAATATGTGAATAGATGTCTTGTCGTTGAACACAAGGGAAACCACCCAGTCAACGACCAATGATGAAATGTCGACTGTTGGGTTCAAGGTTACCTACCAATAATGAAAGTAGGGTCAGGGTGCATGATAGGACTACAGTATCATGTGATTCTCAGAAAACCTGAGGGTATGGTCGTCACGCAAAGTCAATATTTTTGAGGAGTGGTCGACATAGGTTGATAGAATTTATTTGAAAAAGAGCATGAGACATATGGAGGACTCTGATAGCATAGACCTAATGATAAAATCATGAGATGCAGGAGGACTCTGATAGCATAAATGAAGTTCTCCGTAGGGACTGGAAGAGTAACCAATCGGTAGAGAAGACTTTGTAATGAGCTCATCTTCCTAAGGTCATGCTAATCCCGAAATTATGATGATGAATGGACTCAAATAATTTTGTGTTATGTTCAAAGGAGACACGACTACTACCGATATAAGATACTACTCCCTTCCCACCCATATTTTTTTGTTTTTTCATAGACAAATGAATGCTATGATACATAGGAGGAAACGAGTGTCACAAGTAAGCAAAACTAGTTCCAGCAGTGGAACATAGCTATGCTCAATGCAGGGAAGTGCATGTGGGAGATGGACACTCGGGGGAATGTTCCCTCCTAGGTATAGGGTGTCAAATTGCAAAGGATACAAACAAGGCTCTGCTTGGTAGAGGATGCAAAACTGTTGAGGCAAACAGTTTATAATGCAAAGCAAGAATCGACTATAGGCTCAATACTGCAAGTAGGAGCATGAGATGCAATCACAACTTAACGCCAAAAAATGTCCTTTTTTATGTCTTTTAGTCCACTTGGTGTGAAAAAGGGATAAACTTGTGCCAAATAGATGTCTTTTCAAAACCAATTTACGAATGTGAAAAAGACAAGTTCACTCGGCGATCTTTTCACTTTTTGGTAACAAGTCGGAAAATATCTTAACTAATACTCATGATCTTTCAAATCCAATTTAACGAGTGTGAAAGGGACAAATCACTCGGCAATCTTTTCTCTTTTTAGACGAGTCGAAAAAGAGATTAACTAAGACTCGTTTGGGAGTCCATGGGGTATAAGGTCACATGTTTATGAATGAGGAATGAGGCTCAGCATAAAGTCAAGTAGGAGTTGTGAGGAACTCCCGGTCCTATGAAAAATCTTTGCATGGGCACCAAATGTAGTAGGGGATCCAACTAGGGAACCCATGTTTGGTAAGTCTCTACCACTTGATAACGACCCGACTATATATCAGGTGGAAGGTTTTGTGTCGCAACAAATGGGTTCGTACCTAGGGTATAAAGAGCGACAGTCATAGGATAAAGAGAAAATGCATAACGGAATGGATACCTATCCTATATGTTGGGTAATGAACATACCTACCCGAGGTGACAAACGGTCAACATAACACTGAAATCTGTAACAATCCTAGGTTAAAACTACAAAAACCAACTCAATCCACATTTGTATTAGTCCATTAGGTGAAAAAATGGCTTAAAACTATAGAAAGTGGGTAAAAATAATTTATAAATAGTAACAAAATAAAAAATTACTATACCATTTTGATTCTTTACCCAACCAGTGCAAATTGGACCAAAATACCTCCAAGATTCCGATGATGATTGCGGGAGTATCAGGTAGCGAAATCACGAGCCGTCTAAATCAAGTAATTCTTGTTCCCTTCCTCTTCAATTTCAATGATTTAAAATTTTGAATTAGGTCTTAAATTTTTAGTTGTTGAAGGCACAAAGTATAGATTTCGATGTACGCAGGTTGGCTTTGATTAGGTCGCGTATACAACAAGGTATACGCTCCTATGTGAACTACAGGAGGGCATATATTGATACCTAAACGTGACTTTGTGTAAAAGAGGTCGTGTACAGGCACACAAATGATCAATTATAAGGGTTCTAACTCAAAGTTCTATTTGTCTTTGACATGATGATTCTTGAATGGTGAGAGAGAGAGCATGAGGAGGTCGATGCCTTTGTAGATCAAGATGCAAGGGCCCAAATGGCCTTAAAGAGATGTGGTTTGTATAATTTTTGGGCACTCAAAGCAATGAGATCCTAGGTGAGGTTTTTGGAGATGTTGGTGGGTTACTGGGACCCTAATAGTGAGAGCTTCAATCTCGATGGGAAACTATTGAGAATTGAATTAGAGGAAATTTAATTTATGACCAAACTATCACGTTGGGGGGAGGTTGTGAACATCAAATCATGGGGAGCAGGTAGCGGGGTGAAGATAGAGGAATATATCGATGCCCACTATGTAGTAGGGACTCCTAAGGTACAGATTCAAGTCCCTATACGGGAAATAAAAAACCTCAATCTGAATATCATTGTCCTAGTATTGACCAGGATCATAGGTTCGACCTCGTTGCACCAGGCTTCGAGGCCACTCATGTTCTATGCAGTGCAGTGTGAGATACCCATAATGTATGACTAGTGTACCTCACTACTGGATAATATGAAGAGCTAGTTGACAGAGTGAAAACAGGGGGGTAAAAGAAATTTTAGGTTTGCCTCTATCTTATGCAGTTTCTTTTTCGAGTGGGTTCTAGGTTTGGAACCTAGAGTTAAGATTCTTCCAAGAGGACCTCACGATGCAGCCATGGAATGGTGGATCGAGGTAATGAGGAGGCAAGGGGGAGGTAGGGTGTCGACACCCTACAACGAGGACTTCTTCTACTGGTGGCGACAACAGGTAATCACTCTGGATGACTATCCCTATGAGGGGATCGAATTCAGAGGAGATCCAAACATGCCACTCCCACCAGGGGCCACCTATGGTGACATAGGTATGTCAAAATGTTTTTACATATTTCATTTTTTTGTATTTTTGTATAATTAGGACAAAAATATTTTTGGATGGTGTTTAAGTATTGAATTAGACATTTGTGTGATGAAGACGTGGTTCTGTGATGGCTAGAAGGTTTCCCTCGACATCGATGGAGGAACCAAGGAGACGAAGTAGCGGGAGGAGAATATGAGAGAGTGCTACAAAATGTGCAGGGCAACCTATCGCGTTTGACTCATAGGATACCCATGGTTCAGGTAGAGGATATTCCTAAAGCCATGCAGTGATAGGTGGTTGGTGACCCAGGGCATGGGTACGACTCTTTCGACGTCTCGCAAACGCCATGGTTTGCTACCATGACACACATCTGGCACCACAGGCGTAGATGTCATGGGATATTGTAATACCGATTGTATTTGTGTATTGAGGATATGAGCCCCAATTTTGTGCTATAAACACCATATTTTTTGAAATATATAAAGAAATGGATCTTCGGCTTTACCTATATTTTACAATGTGTACATTGATCAGATGGTTTTCTTTGCTTTTAATTATGTGGCAAATGCCAATCTAAAAAAAAAAAATAGCATAAGCATAAGATACATGATTAGAACTTCTAGGAATATGATAATATGTAATAAAATCAAATTGTCGCTATAAAAGACGTACCCATAGGAATCGTCATAGTAAAGTAGGATCACACACGTGGTAGTCCAGGAGAACTTATAATGAAATAATTCCATGTGAGATAGCATCGCGAAAAAGTTCTATAACGACGCTATATTCGACCACATTATTCATGGATGGCCCTAGGAATACGCCTCCTGAAGACACCAATAGACCCTCAGGTGAGTAAATCACCCAAGTGGTAGAAGCCAAGTTCTGTATATGATGATTGACCCCATCTGCAAATCCTAAGTAGACTGACAACTTCATTGACATCTGTCAACCAAGTGAAAACTCGATAAGCAACCTGAAGACAAAAAAGAAAAGAGATATATACACTAAATTACATTAGCATATAGAGAGTTCCTCCTAAGCCTAGGGCTCAAGCGTAGTATCTTTTCAAGTAGAGCCCATTTCTAGGCTCGACCAACTTACTCTCTTCATAATATTCTAACTCATAGGCTCCTTTTTCTAGAACACATCGCATGATGTAAGGATTGTGCCACATGGGTTTAAATTTTCCTGCCCCCAACAATTCTTTGGCTTGATCACACAAGAGGACAGACTTATCATACTGGACCTTGACACATCGTTTGTTCACCTCGATAGACGTAGAGGCATCTCGACATTGCTCATCGAGGCTCTCTAGGTGCACAAGGCATCACTCGAGATCGGAAGTGTCAGATAGGAGCGTGAATGACAACTTAAGAGAATGGATTTCACATTCAATAGGTAAGATCGACTCCACACCATGTACTAACTGGAAAGGAGGAAATACGGTGGCAGTCTTGACCGAGGTTCGGAATGCCCAAAGTGCAGGATATAGCATGATGTGTCAATCAGACTTACTATGACTGACAGTTTTTTGCAAAATAGTCTTGAGAGACTTGTTGACGACCTCTACTTGTCCATTTGCCTGGGATAATAAGGAGAAGAATGACCATTTCTAAACCCCAACTTAGCTGCTAGTTCTTCCATCATCTCATTCTGAAAGTGACTGTCATGGTCAGTGACAATATCACTCGGGATACCGAACCGAGCAATAATCTGATTGAATATGAGGAAGGTTGAAATATTCCCATCAGATTTAACTATAGAAATGGCCTCGGCCCACTTAGTAAATTAGTCTACGACCATGATAATGTGTTGATGCCCCCCAACCGAAGTTGGTTTTCAATCGACGAAGTCCACCCCCCACTTGGTGAAGTGACCAAAGGTAATGACTGGATGAAGAGGGGATGGATGCGAGTGAATTTT
>CBVK0103140172.1:0-21235 GCA_900067695.1 Picea abies
GGGGATGGATGCGAGTGAATTTTCCTAGTGAACACCTGGCAGGGGTGACACTTCTTAACCGCTTCAATACAATCTTTAAATATAGTAGGCTAGAAATAACCAGCTCGCAAAAAAAACTGGGTTTTCGCAAGCCTAGATGGATGACCACCACAAGCCCCAATGTGGAAATTGTTCAGAAAAGACTTGGCTTCTCCATGAGTTAAATAAGGACACAAGATATTGTCTATTCCTCGGCAATACAAAGTATCACCTATGATAGTGTATTTCTTAGCTTGGTATCTTATACGTCGTCGGTCATCTCGTGAGAGATGCTGAGGGAACTTCAAGGTCTGAAGATAGAGAACAATGTCTCCATACCAGGGGTCAGATGACGAGATAAGAAAAATGTGTTTGTCCACAAACAAATAAACATGGATAACGTCCTCATCTAATCATGGAAAATCAGATATTAACTCTACAAAGACTAGGGATTTCTTGGATTTTGTGGAAGTGAAATCGAGATCAAACTCCTATAAAATGGAATCCATTTATTATATTTTTCCCCTATGATATCTCTGGTAAGGATGTATTGAAATAGATTGACATTAGCAACCATCGTAGTCTTTCAAAGTAATATATAATGATGCAAACATTGGACTGCGTGAACGGCAGCCAAAGCTATCCTTTCAACACGAGTGTAATTGAGTTCAAGACCAAGTAAACTTCAACTAAGATAATAGATGACGTGCTCATGGAGATCATCATCCTCCTGAACCATAACCATACAAATTGTATCCTCATACATGGCGATATAAATCAAGTAATCTCTATTGTAGTCAGAAAGCTTCAGCAAAGGCACCGACACCAAAGCTTTCTTCAAAGCATCAAAGGACTCCTGGGCTCACTTTCTTCAAAGCATATAAAAGGGTTGTCCTTCTTCAAAATACGCATGAAACCTTTAGTGATAGTGGCATAGTTCATTATAAATCTACGAATAAAGTTAGCGTTCCCCTATAGACCCTGAAGTTTTATAATCGTGCGTGAGGGAGGAAACCAAAGTATTGCCTCAACCTTAAGTGGATCTACCATGATCCTAGTCTCAGAAACTAGAAAATCTAAAAGACAACCAGACTTAACGCAAAAGATGCACTTGTGAGCGTTCAACTGGATTCTATAGTAACAGAATCTTTCAAAAATAAGCCAAAGGTGAGTAATGTGATCCACTCTCTTGCGAGAGTGAGCAGCAAGATCGTCAAGGTAAGCTTCAACTATGTGCTTAAGATCATGAAAAGAGAAGGTCATAGCACATTGAAAGATTTCTCCAGCATTTTTAAGGCCGAAAGGAATTTTCCAGAATGAAAAATTTCCCCAAGGACAAATAAATGTCGTCTTGTGTTGATCCTTGGGTTTGATTTGAATTTGATTATATCCTGAAAATTTGTCCATAAAAGAAAAAAGTTCACTTCTCGCACACTCGTCGAGAATATGATCGATTAAAGGTGTGGGGAAGTTGTCTTTCGGACAGGCCTTGTTAAGGTCATGGAAATCCATACATACACGGATGGTTCCTTGCTTCTTATCTATAGGAACGAGGTTTGATACCCATTCATTCAAGGGAACTGGGTATATGAAGCCAATATTAAGTAGCTTCTCCACCTCTGCCTTAATAACAGGGGCCTTTCGAGGATTGACAGCTCTAAGATGTTGTCGAACAAGTTTAGCATACGGATAAGTTTTAATCTCATGTTCAACAATATGAGGGTAAATCCCTGGCATCTCTTCATAGGACCAAGCAAATATGTCTCAGAATTCCTTGAAGAGTTCGGTCTAGATTAGGATTTCTTCTGGCGAACAATCTTCATTGATATTTATATTTTCAACGTTGCCAGGGGTACGAGATATTTCAATAGTGATGGTAGGATAAATACTCACCATGTTTCCTTTGGCATAAATTTCATGCCTATCAAGTGGAACTATGGCGTGATTGACTATATCACTCAAAGTAGATCGAAATTCATCTTGTTTGATTCTTTCAAGCTCTGGGAGAAAATAAGAGCGGTGATGCATATCATCCCAAGGTTTGTCGAAACTATTCATGGCTTCAATGATGGATTCATTCGAAGGAAAAGTCCCATCTAGTAAATCATCTAAACAAGACAATAAAGTGGCCCACATGAGCCTAGACACGAGATCCTCCTTGTCCGTCGGTGAGGGAACAGGATCAGGATCGACGGAAGAGTCGAGAACAACTTGATATGCAATCTCTGCTGTCGATAGTGGCATGGCCATTCTAGCATGCAACTTACCTTCACAAGACAAAGTTGGGGAAGGTAGGGTCCAGGGATCACTAAAATAATAAGTGCAGAAAGGAATGGACCTCCCTATCGAAACAGGCCTACTAGACATGGCATAAACATGATGGTTCGGTGTCGAGAAGTTGAAAGTAACCATAAGGGAAGAATACATTCCAACACCAATATTCTCAGTTGTCAGTTGAGAATTATCGATCACAAGGATCGACGGTCCAAGATATGCATTAGGACTAGAGCACGCAAAGGATAACTGATCGATCATCACAATATTCCCTTCATGAGGAAAAAAAAGAGTACATAAGATGGACGACTCGACGACGATCATAGCATAAGTCCAATTGTGACATAGTAATAGGTTATAATCAACAGGCACATCAACTACCTCTACTTCCACCTCTATCGTCTTCCCACCTAACTGGACCGGAAAGGTAGGGAGAATATCGTGAGGGTGAAAGGAATGACCCTCAAAAGTAGTCAGCATGTTCGATGACTTAGAAAGAGTCAGAGAACGGAGAGATTTCCAACAAACTAGGGACATCACACACGTAGCAATGCCTTCATCAACAACTGCACATTTGATTGTATACTTTGAGTATTCCATGTGGATTTGGAAAGCCACATGGTAAGGAAAGCGAGGATTAACATATGTGATGTCAAACTTGATAACCTTTGAGCCATTGGGTTCTAGAGCTCCCAAAGCATAGAGTTAGGCATTCCTTTTTGAAGGACACGTCTAGAGTACCTTCAAAGCCGACATTGCACAAGGGGTTTGACCCAGGTCCTCAACAATAGAGTAGTTATGGGTGGCTCTAGCATTTGTCTTATGGGTAGAGTGCTTGAGTACTCCTTTCAGAATACGAGGCGGTGGCTCTGGTTTCTCAATATGTAAAGTCATCTCCGGAGAATGAGGAGGAGATTCTAGACCAAGAATAGTTTGTTTAGAACGATAGTCTTGAGATCGAGTGGCTACATCAATTTTTGCATCAACCATATTAAAACATAAATGGACGCCATCTTGCGACTGCTGGTCTTTACCTCCACTAGCTGCATTTTTGGAGTTTGAGGAGCTCGAGGGTAAGTGTTGATTATGTGGGAATGGATTCGTCAGCACGGCGGGCGATTGAGCTAATAGCCACGCAGCTTCTGCAAGTTTGGGGCATAAATGGGTAAGGTGATCATCTGTGCAAAGCTTATAGGGAAACTTCACCTTACATCTTTCTCATTTTCCCTCTCCAATAATACTACCCGTCTTCCCATTATTATTATTGTCCTTGGGTTTATTACCATTTTTCCCACCCTTACAATTATTACGTCCTTTATTCTTATTCCCTCCTGGTTTTTGGTTACCATTCGGGTTGGCCGATGATTGCACTGAGTGTACATCCGCCGACATAGTGGGGTTTGAAGACACAGACAAAGATGGCTCTCCTGAAGACTGTCTTAAATACAACTCTTTCAACTGGTTTTTCACTGATTCTATGTACTTTACATTGATAGAACCTACAATTCCATCAGAATGAGGTCCAGGCTTTTGCCTAGGGTTGTAAGTAGACCACGGTGCATCAGGAAGGAGGTGGTATAACATCCCAAAATGAGCATATATCAAGTCCAACTACTGGGCCCTAAAGATCGCTTCGTACTCAGTGGTGACCCCGGAAGTAGAAACGTCCTTCGAGATAGGAGCGTGCAAAGAATTAAGAAGCCATTCTAAAAGAAAGGTCAGGGGTATAGGGGTCTTAATCAACCTCTTTTGTCTATGCCACTCCTGGATATGGTCTGAGATATGAGTGGTAGTATCCTTGCATAAAGTAGACAGCAGTTCTAAGCCAACATCATAACGAATGGGCAACTGGAAGTGGTTAATAATACCATCACCAACTAACTAAAAGTACCATATGCCCCCTTAGGTAGCTTAATATACCATTTCACAACAACTCCAATAAGGGTGCATTGAAATAATATCAAACGAATAGAATCGTCATTAAGGGAGTTTGATGAGCACCAAAGGTGAAAGGTAGTGACATGATCACTAGGATCCTCTCCATTCTTACCCTCGAACTTTGGGATGTATAAAGGAAGTTTGGTGGGGACAAGGGGCCATGTGGGATCATGAATCATAGGGTCATTCATTAACTTAGACAAATCTAGAAGATTAAGCGTGGCCAGAAAAGGGATACGTGGTTGCAACATCTGGTCCCAACCTCCTAGGAAAGATTATCCTTGTGGATTTGCAGGTCATCAAGGGTTCTATTAAACACCATGGCCTTGTCCGACATTATAAGGCCCTCCCCCAGCATGATTCATATAAGGTTGGTTGGGCATCACTCCAGATGGAATGTTCTATTGAGGGTTATAGAAATTTCCCCCAACTGGATTATATCCAGGTTGGGGGTTTCCCAAAGTGTGAAATTGACCTCCTCCGGGTTGGAATATGGAGGATAGAGGTGGATTCATCATGCCAAATGTACTGGTTGGAATCTGCATTGAGGAGATAGGATTGTAGGAAGGAACTTGACCCGAATCTTGTCCGCCAGGTTGACTATTCCACCCAGAAGTAAGAGGATTGGACCTGGGGTTAAAAACATAGATACCTCCCATATTAGGAGTCATTTGAGGTATTTGAGATCCACCAAATGAAAAATGAGTGTAAGGAGGTGTACTGCACCCAATCCCAATGCTAGCATTAGGGCCAGCAGTTAGGATGGAGTTCAAAAACTATGAAGTGAAGTTAGGCATACCATAAGAAAAGGGACTAGAAGCCATAGGGATTGACTAAACATTGTATCCCGGTGAGTGGCCAAGAGACCCAAAGGGGTTCGAGGTGGTAGAGTGAGCGTTCACTATAGGCTGAGGTATAGTAACGATAGGTGCCTTCAGCGCTACAACCATGGAGGTTGCAGGAGTCGAAGGGGTGCCATTAACTATAGTGGGTATGGGAGTCAAAGGGATCCCAGAATTCTGAAGACTAGGTTCATTACTCATCCTTGTAGAATCACAAGTCTGAACGGTGGATGTGTCTGTACCATGTATAATACCTCTACACCTTTTAGAAGGAAAAGACTCGAAATCCGGTGGTAACTGTAACAAGCGATGAGACCAGCGGGGAGGTTGGTTCAACTCCACAATGACTTAAGACTCTAAAGATAAAAAATATATCCTAATGAAATATAGTAATCAAAGAGCACACAGGATAAAGTGGTTGAGTGGCCTCCTTCCCTAAAGAAGGTATGTCTCACCCAAGAGGGGCCTGAGACTCCCTGCTAAAGATCAGAGGTAATAGAATCAGTTATAAGGGCTCTTGTGGGCTTAACAACTAGTTGGTCAGATCCCCCCGAAGAGGTAATCCTCCATAAAGGTTGTGTGTTTTTCGACCCTTATCTGACCCAGGGTACCTACAAAATAACCCATGCAAGTAACCTATGAGACACCTAAGTCAAGAAACTAATAAACCACTGTATAATCGATGCACATGCCAGCAGTCGTAAGTTAGTTCCACCATATGGGCAAGGTAGAAAAGCTGGAAACCTTGAAAGCACCACCTCTCATGGAGGTAAGGGCACTAACAATATCCCCATATACAAATAGATCCCCAGAAATATCTCTGACGCTAGGAAGGTATCAGGGGGATATCCCTTCAACCGACTTCGCACGACCTCATGATTAACTCTGGTGTGAGTGAAGCCTCCTGATCTTACCAATTATACAACGGATTTCTGCACTCCCTGAGTCACACACATATGTTGATTTAATTGCCTTGGAGAATTTTTACTCACAAAATCCTATTCCAAGGCACTAAATCCTAGGCTAGTTTGTGCACCCTAGAAAATAAAATCATTACTAATAAATTTTAAATTATAGCATTGATTTTATGGTCGTGATTACTCAAAAAGGTATGGTGATGAAACTCATGGTGTTATGACTCTGCAAGAAAAGTAAATATGAAAATAATGCAAAGCTTTAACTTTAACTTTCAATGAATGATATGCTTCTAAAAATGATGCAATTTTCAAATTCAACTCTGCAATTCAGAAGTAAAAATGCAATCTTTCACTATATGCACTAAGATAATGGTAAAGACTCAAAATACAAAAATGCCAAGCAATGCAAAATGCCTATTTTGATTTTGTATTTTCAATATATTAAAACTGAAATTGCATGGACTGAAAAGAATAACTTGATATACAAACCTACTATGTATAAAAAAGAGATAACTCAAGCAAGATATCAAGCACCAAAACACCCAGCCCAATGTACAAGAACAATAAAAATAAAAATATGAAGAGAAAGACTTCGCCCAGAAATTCAACCAGAAGAGGGTTTCCTGTCATCCCACAGGCACTACAGAGACCCAAGAAGGCTCAACAAGCATAAAATCCCACCTAGAAAACACCATACCAAGCAAACAGGAAAGGAAAAGAGATGTACATGATTGTTCAAGAAAACAGAGTGTATATACGTAGCTTGCAGTGAGACAGCCTATGTGTATACGCGACTGTCAAGGAAAAAGGCATGTATATGCTTTGAAACAAGGCCAAGCAAGGGAGAAAGGTTGAAAACTCAGACCCAGAGTGAATAGGATTTGTCAAGCAATGATACAACAAGAATCGCAATAGAAATGAGAGCAATCTAAGGAGAAAAGTACTTCAAACCCTAAGAAAGAAGATTTGTCCCCAATGGAGTCGCCAATTCTGTTATGAGGAAAATCTCTTTATGGCTAGGGTGAACCACAATAGATGAAAATGACTTCAGAAATCAACTCTATCCCAACAACATGCTATATAAACTAGTGTGCAAGAAAGTTAAGAAAGAGGCCTACCTCATCCAGATGTTCGATGATGTCCACAATTGAGCACCTTGACCCAAAGCTACATACCTACAACAAGTTCTCAAAAAATAAGCAAATACAAGCATATGGTGGAAATATAAAAGGTTATCACATTAGATTGTATAATCCATCAATATACATAAAAAATACGCTCATGGATAATAACTCATATATTTGCAAGATATCAATTGGACAGGAAAGGAGTATTTCTATTACTAAATTATCAGAAGAAGTCAAAATATTACAGACTTCCTTGTCGGCACAGTTTGGAACCGAGAAACCAATTTCCTTCCAGCTGGGCCTCCACCACTTCAATCCTCCACCAAATGCAAGCTCATATAAGGGAGACAATGAGATTCTACATCAATAAGGGAAGAGCTTGGGGGATGAACATTTTTTTTAGACTTAAAGGACAAAGGGATGTAGACTCAATGTGAAGTAAATAATTTCTTGAGAGTAAGTTTGCTCTCAAAGTTGAATTCTTTCTCCTTTTGCATAGCTAGGAATTGGCTTCTTTATAGCCCTCAAAATGAAACTAAAGGGCCGATTCGGAAGTTTTCCAGTATATGGAAGGCCAAGAATCAGAGATCTCATGTCGTGACATGGAAACCCGACATTCAATTTTGATTTTCCGGCACAAATCCCGATGTACATGGGATGCAATGGAGCAGCCTACGTATACGTTTGTTGTATAGGGTGAAAAATGCATACAAGTGGAAAATTTTATATTTTTGTCTCTGGACTTTAGTAACAGGGAAGACAAGTCTGCATAGGGAAATGGAATAAGGCCCTCTTTGCAATATTGCATAGGGTGAGGCAAATCTTGCTCTAATAGAAAGAAGAAGTATTTGAGAAAAGTGAAATGCTTTGTGTGCCACAAGAGTGGCCACTATGCTTCACAACATCTTGAACAAAAGAAAGGGAAGAGTAAGTCTCATTAGGTAGCATCATTTGTAGAAAATCAATTCAAGGAGTTTGATGAGAGGTTCAAGATGGATTTCTTGTTAGTCTCTTGTCTTTCTGGCATAGGTTTTGGTAGTGCTTGGTTCGTGGATAGTGGGGCTTCTCGTCACATGATAGGGACACATGAGGTGTTCATCAGTTGGTCAGAGAAGGATTCATATCTACATGTGGAACTTGGCACCAATGCTAAGAGTGGTGTAGAGGGAGTTGGGACAGTGAGGTTCCAGCCGCAGTTAGGAGGTTCTAAGGAGGTGGCAGATGTGTTGTATGTTTTGGAGCTCCAAAATAATTTATTCTCAGTTTAAGCAATTGAGGACTATACGCCATCTCTTTCCAATATGTTTAGGTTCTTATTCGACTGAAGGGATCTAACAGAGACTCAACTCAAGTTCTTGGTGTTACAAAGGGAAATGTATATAGGTTGCAGGGCAAGCATGTAGGAGGATCCAAGGGGATCTTGGTTCCTTTATCACTGCCAATGGGAGAAGATGCAGAACATGAGGTTCCGAAAGGTGAGCAGAGTTCATAGACTTCCAATGTGAGGAGTCAACCTCCATATGGGAAGAGGGAGTTAGCCCCTTCTAGTTATTTCATGAGACCTAGTTGGTATGAGCTAACATTGATGAATGCTTAGGAGTAGGAAGATGCTCCTAGGATTATAGACAGGAAGAGAAGACCTCTTAAGAAGTCTCCATACTTTAGTGCACTAATGTGTAGAGTCATTGATTTTGAGACTTCTAGTGTTCAGGAAGAAACTAACCAGCAAGGTTGGAGGTGTTATCCCCATTTTGTGGGATAACTAAGGAGATCATGTCTCGAGGCCCTCAAGTTGTAGATATGGAGTGTCGAGAGACTACATGGCCAATAGTTTCCACTTGCACAGATGGAGACCCTTCTCACCACCACATATGTAAAGATTTTTAGGATGGCATCCACCACACCAGATGGCTTTCGAGAGGCATTGGGACTTGCTCCATGAGGTACAATCCAGGTATTATGGTGGGTGTCATTTCAATATTTGAGGCATTTTGAGTATGTTGTATCTTAGACTACTTTAGATTTCATGACATATGCTTGGACATTACGCATTTTTCCCTGTTTCACCTTGGTGATTGACATTGTTCCCTAGTAAGTGATCTTCCTCAGGAATGGGTTTACTACTCGTAACTCCCTTGAAGAGTCATCGTAACATTCCCAACCATACTTACCACTTTCCATCACCTAAAACCCCCCATTTCCTTGTGTCTTGGATTTTAAGTTGTATTGACCCAAGAAGGGGTTGTCCCTCATTCCATTGGAACAAGGGGTTGAAGGCCTAGAGGGATTGTTGTTGGATAAAAAGATTAAATCCTATAAATAAAACTTCCAGATGCTTCACCCAGGGATCCTATGAGAAAGCAATGAAATGCTTCTATGTAAGAAAAGGGGGACCCAAAAAGAATAAGTGATAGTGAATGCTTAGGGGGTTATTTGGAGGATGGGAGGTCTCATCACAAGCCGAACTATCATGATCATGGGTATCTAATGGTATGACATTACCATCATCTGGCCACCAATCCAAGGTAGTGGCTCTCAATTACACAATTGAGAGAAAGGGGGTCTCATCACGAGCCAACCTTCTCATTTCCACAAGGTATTTGTGAGTGACACTGTCATTATATGGACACCACGCTAGGACAATGGCCTTCAACTCTTCCTTTAAAACATGAAATACACAAAAATGGCAAGAGGATGGGCTTGTAAAAAGGTGCATTGCAAATAAAGGTGCCACACACCCTCTACAAAGGCACCCATGAGTGAGACACTACAACCCTTTGTATGTCAAGAACCCCATGTCCAGTGAGTCTTGATCCATAACTGTTTCATCTACTCCACATGGCTTAGAGAGGGATCACTTGGGAAACACTCCTTGACCTAGGTAAATATCTACCCAATAGGACACCTCATCAACCCTCCCATACCCAAGCTTGGCAAGTTGCATAATGTCTTTGAGCACTTACTTGTTTGACTGGGTAATCTTTGATGCACATGCTTAGGTGGATCATTTATTGATTTGATTTACTCACCATGATATTTTGACTTGATATTCTTCGAGGGAATGCTTATTTTTCTTTGTAGGACTTAGATTGTGGATAGTTTTGGACGAACAAGCCTATCTTGGGCTTCCATGGGGCTCGAATCCCACAGGTTGGATGCCAAAGGCCCGCATGTCAAATGACAAAGAAGTACCTTTTGAGGCCTAGAAGACATCATGGATGACATGACCTATCCCTTACATGCCAAAAAAATTTCCTAGGAGAGTAAAAACGTCACCTTTGGAGGCTTGACGTCACCTAGAGGGCTAGGGTTTGGTGGTGAAGATGTTATTTGATGTCATGTGGCACATTTTGAAGGAAGGAATCTTGAAGACCATCATGAGAGGACTTGGATGACTAATGAGTGACCTTTGGAGGCCTAGCCATCCATATACTACCCCAACGAATTATTCAAAGTGCCAAAATGTCCCCTAAAAGGATGACATCACCTTATTCTAGGGTTTCATTTGTGTAAAAATGAATTTTAAGTGAATTGTTTAATATTGTTTTGTTGCAAGGGGTGAGATAAGGGTTGTGGACCCCTTATCTTATGTTTTACCCTTGATAATGTGGAAAAACTATGTGAATTAAATTTTGTATAAATAGAGATCATAAGATCTCATTTTGAATCATATCTCTCCCATTTGGAGAGGCCTTGGACTGAAATTTCCGCTATCTTTATTGGTTATTGGTTGGTGGAGGTATGCGCTAGCCTTGGAAATATTTTCTCTTGCTATTGTGGTGGTTTATCTTAGCATCATTTCCTTGAATTGGTAAGAAAAATTTCTTGCACTATCATTTTTGTTTCAAGTAAAGATTGATTGTTGTTAGAGCTAGGTAGGAAGTATAAGGGAATATTAGTCTCCATCGTAATTTTTCTTAAGTATTGTTGATTTAAAAAGGGCTTACTAAGAGAAGTATAAGTTCATACATCCTCTTACTCTAAACCATAGGTAGGGATACCTGCCTTGGGGAGTAAGAGGATTTACACCCCCAAGGAAGGTAGTACCTATATCTTGTTCTTTTCTTGACTCCATTAACCCAACCACTAAAGGCACTAGTCATCACTTGTTGCATTGGAGAAATAAATTGTTTGCTTGGTAAACATGAAAAGTTGAGGTCTTGAAGTTCTCTCACTTGGACATTGTTCCTTGAGCCCTAGGCTATCTTGCCTTATTGAGGTGTCCTCTTTCAACCACTAAAATATTTTTTTGTTACAAAACTAACCTACAACCATTAGGGCTGCATAAATCTAACCCTCTAACCCTAGATAACTCCTAAACTAACCCTAGGAATTTGTTACAAATTTTCCCTAAAAAACTACTAACCCTAGCACACTTTTTGGGCTAGTTGGAGGTGGTTTTCATTAGCTAAATATTTTGTTATAAGGCTTGGTTTGCTACAGCCATAAGGTTGATAAATATCATTGCATTAGGCCTTTTTTTGCAGCCTTGCTTTAATGCTAAAGTCTTGCTCTTTCATTCTTGAGTTGAACTAGTTTTTACTAGCTTGTCTCTTGCTTACTTAACTAGACTTTTAGCACTTATTTTTCAACCATTCTTATATTTTATATGTTTATATATATCACTGATTATTGCTGCAATTAGGGACATCAAGATTAACTTGCTTGTCCACCTAATTAGGGAGAAGGTACAAACAGTTTTGCAGGTATCCAAAGTCATCAAAACCATTTTCCTCTTCCATTATTGACATTTAGGGGGACACTTCTCTTCCTTCCTTTCCATCTGTCTCATTCCCCCCAAGGTCATCAAGATCTCCTCCCTAGAGTGACCTAGTCACCATTGAAGTGCGGAACCTATATCGAGGTGACAATGGGTATAGTGTCCCTTAGTTGTCACCACTTAGTGGTTGGATCAGGATTTGCCCAACCTACAACTTGTGCGATAATAGGAGGGATGCCAATCTGCAATATGATGTGTGCGACATTGTTCCAGGGTTGGAGGGAGAACCAATTCCAGGTGGCTCTTCGAGAAGTGCCTTCCTTGATAAGAGGGAGTGTTAATGTTAGTAGCATGGGACAAGTACTTCCACATTGATTTTGTGTCTAACATGTGGAAGTCATCCTTAATAGCTCTCAAGAATTAGGAAATTCACTTTAGTAAAGTGATTATTAAAGTGAATTCCTTCTTATAATTAATTGAAATTAATTTAATTAAATGCCTAAGTATTTGGCATTATTGAATTAAATTAAATCCTAGCCATTGATCTAAAGTGTTGGTGAGATCTAATCTCATCCATTGATCACTTTAGAGATCTAGGGTTTTGGATTTAGGGTAAACTCACATTATAAAAGGAATCTAAGGTGAGAGGAGGAGACACACACATAGTGATATAGGATATCTCATTGACTGGGTGGAGAAGGACTTTCATCCAAGTGTGTAGGGGAAAGTTCCAGGTAAAGGAGCGAGGGGAAGCAAAGGAGTAGCAGCCAATAAGATCGAAGGATAGATCTTGAGGTGTAATAGGCTAGGTCATTTTGTTGTTTTGTATTTTCCTCAGGTGGGCCATTATCTCAGGATGAGAGTCCATATTTATATTAGCAAAATCATCACAATATTGGTTTTTCTAGGAGTATTTACCCAGAAAATTACGTGTGCAAAGGTGTTTGGTTTATTATTGTGCTTCTACTGATTTATTTTTGTAAATCGTTAAAACTCAGATGTGTTTTTTATTCAGTAAATATGTATAATAAGTTTATTACAGAAAGGGTTTTCTAGGAAACAAATTGTCGAGTGTTGGGTCTAAAATTTAACAACAATGAAAAAAGTTATGGTATTGATGGGATGCTAAGGTGGTTACATTGGATTTATGATTTCACCTTGCATTTTTATTCTCTAATGTTAGAACAAGGTAGGAGAGAAATAAGCTCCCTTGAGCATTAGAGTAGCATGAATAATCTCAACATGTGCCCATTAGATTTTATTTCATGTTGTCATTGGCAATCTTGGCTTATGTGTTGCATTGTAAAAGACAGTTTTGAACTATTAATGTAATGGACTATGTAAATGTGGTGATTATGGATGTTGATGTGGATCCATCGATGATAGAGGTCATTGCTAATAGGTACATGTTGATATTATGATGTTCTCATGCCCTCACAAGATGAGCACATGTACTAGATTTGGAGCTAGTTGTTACACCTCATTTTGCATGAGGGTTATACTAGTGAATTTCTTCACTACTCTTGTGGTTTTCATCAAAAAGAGCTTTGGATGATTGGGGCATTCACTTGATTGCATAGATTTTTTATGGCATGGATGATAATGAGCTATAGGTTTTGATGTTGTATTGCTTGATCACATGATGTTCTAGTCTCCAACCCTTACTAGATGATTGTACATGATGATGTATGGATTCCCTTTATGGAGAACCATATAATTATGGGGCTAAGTGGACATTGCATGGGCTTCATCATGACATTTGACATTTTCATGACTCATAATGTAGCTTCACAAATTTTAAGGTATATTCACAACTCTCAAGGCACTGGTCACAATGCCTAGGTAGTTTGGGGTTACTCCTCATGAACCTTGACCTTTCATGCCATGACACATCATAAATCTTGGAGTGCTTAACTTGTCCACACGTTTGGAGGCATGTATCACATAGTTTTATGGGACGACCACCTCGAAAGATGCATTACATATCCATTGGATCTCTTATTCTGTGTGTGTGGACCTTCTTGGACTTCCCTTGACTTGTGGGAGGTACTTAGCATGATTTGAGGAGGAGGTTACACATTGGAGACCTCACATATGACCATTGGTTTTGATTTTTGGTGAGTCGTCCAGTCTTGGGGGGTTGTACTCATTGCTTGTTGGGAATTTTTCCTTGGAGAGTTAAAGAACACATCCACCTAGGAGGAGATCTAGGAGGTTTTCATTGCCTACTTTGAGGAGTTGGTTGTGAATCTATTCACTTGGAGGCCTTTGGAGGCTAGAATATTGTACCTTTGACTCATATTTTTCCCTATTTGATGGAGATGTCCCACTCTCTTAGGTCTATTTGGTTGGAGGATTGTACATGTGGTTTGACCACATCATTATTTTATGTATTGTTGATTAGTTAGTTGGAGGAATTAATTCTTTACTCCTCCCTAGGATAGATCTAAGGATTATAGATGAGATATTATTGAAAATTGTTCTATTTTAAAACAAGTTGAGCTATACTCTATATAAAGAGTATCCCTTCCTCATTTGTACTTGTGGTTGGATTTTTGGAGCTTCCAGTAATTGGAGCTTAATTGACATATATTTCTTGGAGCATATGGATGTATAATGTTTTTTTTATTTATGGATGTTGGTGTCAATTCTTGAATCTTTCCTATCTTGGTTGATATAGGTGTATATCGGTGGTCACACACCTTCTCCAACTGGCTCAAGACATTTTTCTGGCAATTTTGGTAATTTACTATTTTTAGCAGTTTTTAACTTATGCAACTAATTTGAGGGCCTAAATGACATTTTTCACGATTGGCCACCTCAATGATAGAAAAAGGATTTGATTGAGCCCCCTAAATCAATATCCCCATCAATACCTTTCCAACAAGCTATCGTGTGCTGAAATAGATATCGTATGCAAAAGTTATGACCCCGAAAAGTTAATGTACTAACTTACCCCAATGAGGCCCACATGACTTTTGGCGGTTCATCTCCTAGGGTTATAATTTTGAATGTATAGGGTTTTGGAATCCATCTTTATTGTAAAAATGTCTTCAGAGCCTCATTGTACTCATCTTCTTACGAATGAGCATAGTCGTCACATCTCTTCTTAGAGATAAGTTGTCACCATTCTATCAAGCTTGTTTTTAGTTTGCATTTTAAATTCTCAGCATATTTCTTATTTAATAGAAGTCAAGTTTTATTGTATCTATGTTATTGTTCACTATGTCTCTATGTTAAAATTATAAATATATGGTTTCATTATGTTCCGCTCATAAATATGGATCAGTGGTATCAGAGCAGTCTGCTCCTTGAAATTTTTTAATGCATGTCCCCAACGTGGTCAAGTTATAAAGAGTTGGGTCTCTAGCTTTTTTATCTTGAGGAAAAATTCTCTCACACGCCTAAGAAACCGACCATAGCGGTAGAAAACAAAGACAATGGGACAGAATATATTTTCAAAAACTTTCTCAAGGAAACCCTTGAGCGACAGAGGAACGAGATGATGGATAGCTTCGCACAAATCCTTCGATGAATTCAAACAGGCGATGCATCCACCTCAAGTAGAAGTGCCACCCCCTTCAAGGTACAAATCAATTTTTATATTCCTATATTTGAAGGTAAAATAGATGTGGATGTCGTAGATAAATGGTTAAACCTTCTAGAACGATATTTTTCTATCCACAACTTTTTTGATAGAGAAAATATTATATTTGCGCTCTTCAAGGCTGTCCCCCATGTCAAATATTGGTGGGATACTTTCTGTGAGCAAAATGAAACAGAAGGATCCACATTATTTGTAGTTGCACCCACTTGGGATTCCTTCAGGATTTTATTAGGAACAATACTACCCTGTTGGAAGTTATGACGACTTGTATACAAGATGGACCACACTATGGAAATAAAGAGACCAAAAAGTCCTAGAGTTCACCAATGTCTTCCATACCTTGCACACCAAGTTGGGTATCAAAGATTCTGAATGACATCGAATGCTCAAGTACCGTGGTGGTCTACATAGATACATCCAGATAGAAATGGAGTTTTTCGACATCTCATCCTTGGGCATGGCCTATTGATATGTCGTCAAAATCAACTAGAAGCTTAAGCAAAAGATGTGACAGTTTGGGTCTAGGAACCCCTCACAGCAGAAGCAGGGCAAGAACAGCCCTAACCCGCAGAACAAAGAATAGAGAAAATATGGGCAATGTTGAGGAAAAGGTATGATGAACCTTACTCAAGCATTTTCATATCTTGTTGGGCTAAGGAAGGATAGTTGGGACTGTTACCCGGGATTTATAACCTAAAGATAAAAGAAACAATCACTTAATATGCAAGTATTAAGTATGAGGGACCAAGGTTGGTTTTTTATATATTATTTGTAACTGTGTGAAGAAATAAACTTAAATAGAAATTACATGAGTATGTACATGGAGATAAAAACAAGATATGAACCAAATCATCAAAATACATATGTGAGGTTGAAATCATAAGTCTGAATTTTATATTGATTTCATTTTGAGATACAAAGTTGAATTTTCTTTACAAACCCCTACGAAGGTAGGGACCAAAGTCAAATTTAGAAGCATCTAATGGGAACCATACAAAAAGAATTTGACAACAAAAGAAAACTGAAACTTAAAAATCTGGATCAGCTTGCCACAAAATGTTGTCACTTAACTCTGCAAAATATACTTTATTAGTCATGAAATTTAATTCATAAACAGATAAGAACACACAAACTACCAAAGATAAATCATACACCTTTAAAACAAGCTGCTGAAATATATGATTCGGTTTTGAATCTTGTTGCCTTCAATAAGACCATGTTGTCATCAAGATGGTTAAGCCTTCTAGTAAACTCATAATGAATAAAAAAATGAAAGTTCCCCTTCTATTCTCCCATTGTCTCTTCATTTGATTGAGGTTTTATCTTTCTCAATAAGTTATGGCAGTTCAACTACATTTTTTTGTTATGATCAATTAGCTTAAATAATTAGTTGAGACAAATAAATAATAATATATATAAATAAGGGTCTAATTAAATAATAACTAAATAGGTGGGACCCCTTGTGGCTCCCATTTTCATTTCTTTTAATAATAATCAAACATGAAGTATAAAACCCCAAACATTTGATTCAAACATCCTCCTTGTAACTCTTGTTCTCATATTTATGATCAAACATTTTAATATCAACAAAATATAACATGACCATATCCAAAAATAGCATTATATCCATGTTGTCCAAAACAACTATCTAAATATATGCTTGTTGTCCAAAACATTGTCAAAAATAAAAAGATTGTCCTCAATAGAAAATAGCATTAATCATAATTAAAAATTGTATTTATTGTGAGAGGCATTTGGCCTCCTTTCATTGTTTCTCTTTTGATCTTTCTATTGCAGCCTTAGGTTGATTGGAACCTTGAGGCTGGACTACATTGATAACGTGAGAAAAATCATGTTTGAGATGAAGACAAGAGGACACAGATTCAGAGGACTCTTTAGATGACTTGGATGGAGTGGCTACTCCTTTTCCTTTATCTGGATTTGGCTTGGGAACATCATTTTTTAGCCTCTTACTTGCATGAGAAAACTGTACGGGTGAGACCACATGATCAACTTGGGAATTTGGATTTTTTTGTGGTGGAGGAGGGGATAATGGCAAAGGCACAGTAGGCCAATGATGGTGATGAGAAGCAGATTGATGGATAATCTCTTTCCGATCATCATTGGTAGGTGGTTCTGGATGCATAGAAACGAGAGGGGGAACATGGATACCAGAAAATTTTTGGTGTGGTTGGAAGGGAGGCCTCTTAGGTCGGGTCTGGAGAATCCCATGGCCAACTAGGTTGAAGAACCCAGCTTGAAATAGTTGATTTAGTTCTTGTGGATCAACATTAAAATGTATCGAAAACTGTGGCCTTCTATGGTCTATTTTTCAATTTCATCTTCCTCTATTAGCACCTCTGCCATTACTTCCTCTGCTAAATAAACTCATCCTAAAGAAATATCCTAAACATGTTATGAAAAACTCTTAACCATCCATGCATCAATCTTCTACCTAAATAAAATCAAAAGGTTGGCTCTATTATTCACCATAGATGCACATGAAATCCATCTATCAACATTTTTAAACTCAACATCAATTTCCATTTGAACAAGGAGTGGTAGGGATATTGGTGTTAGAGAAATTTTTATTTTCGGCACACTAGTTCAGTGGGAGTTAACTGACTAGTTCTATTTTAGACTTTAACACTAGTTCATTGGGAGTTAAATGACTAGTTCTATTTTAGACTTTAACACTAGTTCATTGGGAGTTAACTGACTAGTTCTATTTTAGACTTTCTAATCTTAGACCATCACTATTATGCATGCATTCCTAATTATAGGATTCCATTTCCTATATGAGTGAAGATCACTCACTCATTGACAAGATAATAATATGCATTGATTCTCATTATTCATTGTGTATCTCTCTTCCTTTTCTTGATAAGATTTGTTTGTGTATGTTTTAGCTAGATCTCATGTGCATGTTTCCATGAAACACTGACATGGTATCAGAGTAATGCTTCTTGGAGCAAGCCAGACAAGCCAAAGAACAAGGAAAATCGGAGTTTTGACGAGCTAAATCAGTGGTCGTACATTTCAGCAGTTATTTCTCCCAAAATATTACGTTTTGGAGGAAACAACCCACATTGAAAGCAAATCGACCCATTTTGGAAGTGGGTTTTCAACCGTTTAGTGAGATTCTTCACTGTTTTCTCATAAAGTAAGTCGCAAGATAGTCTTCTGAAACTTATACGAATCTATGGTCGTACCTTTCAGCAGTGATTGCTCCCAAAATATTAAGTTTTTGAGGAAACGGCCTATCAGAGAAGTAAATCGACCCATTCTACAAGTGGGTTTTCAACCGTTTGGCGAGATTCCTCACCGTTTGATCACAAAGTAAGTTGGAAGATCATCTCCTAAAATTGATATGAATTTTCACTTAAAGTGTCATTTCTGTCGTGATTTCTTAATTTTTCACTTGCAGCTTGAGAGTAAATTTTTAGGGGTTCTTAGAAACAGTGGGATAGATGGATAGGACAACTATTATACAATCAAACTTGGTTTTAATCCTCACACCATACAATTATTTTGATTGGAAGCCCAGAGAAGTATTCCAACTTAGAAGGAAATGACTGTATAATTTGACGATGGCAACAGAAATAGAACCTACATCAGTGATTGAGAAGATGAAATGGGCAAACCATAAGGATGAGGCCACAGAACTACTTCTTGAGTTAATCTCCACTGATTTATGGTTTCATGTCGCTGCATGCAAGACTCCAAACAAGATCCGGACCACCCTAGAATGACTCTTTGGAAAGCAAGATGAGATGTGAGGTCATATGCTTGAGGTAGAGTTGAATACCTTAGACCCTAAAATTTTTGATAATATACAAGAATTCTTTACTAAATGTAAATATTTGATTTTGAGCTTGGGTGAATGTGGTATTGACAAGTCTACACAAGAAAAACAACTTATTCTAACAATCTTGGGCAAGCTAGGACTAGAATACGTTGTATATGTCTCCAATTTCCATTCTGGTAGATGTCTTTTTGGAACAAATTGGAAAATGCCTACATTGACTTAGTTCATTGAGTCTCTTACACAAGAGCAAACAAAACTCATACAGATGGGCCTCATGAAAGATCCCAAAGCACATGCACTCACCATGCATGATGGAAAAGGGTCATCCAAACAGAACGGGGAGGAGGAATATTCCAAACCCTTCAACAATTCTTTAGGTTCCAGAGACTCTTTAGATTCCATGAAGAAGAACAAGGGAAAGAAATGCACTTACTGCAATAAACTGAATCATGAAGAATCCACATGCATGAAGAAACAGATCGATCTTATGGCACAGACACTTCAGTAGAACAACCTTGGAAACTTCATTCCAGAGGAAGTCAAGAAGCAGAAGGAAGAAGATCATGCTCCTAAGAAAGGTAATCATCATGCTCTGTTTGAAATTAATTCCTCATCTGATTGATGGACTACAGATTCGGGTGCATCCAATCATATGGCAGTGAAAGAGGAGGTTTTCTCTTCTTTGAGTCCATGCTCAAGACCCCATATTCTCATGGGGGATGATACTCAAGTAGCAGTAGCAGGAGAAGGGAGAGTGGAACTCCACAATGGAATTTTTGAGAATGTTCTACATGTTCCAAAGCTTTCTATGAATCTTCTCTTAGTTTATCAGATCACTCAGAAAGGTAAAAAGGTTGAATTTACATCAGATTCAGTTTCAGTAATTGGCATGCATGACAATTCCATCATTGCAATTGGTGAGGTGGATCACAAGTCAAGGTTGTATAAATTCACTAAGTTTTCTAATGATGACTCCTCTATTCTGCTTATACATAAGGAGAGGACTTTGCATGCACCTCCAATGCAACATGCATATACTCTTATGCTTCCATTAGTTTCAAACATCAGAGATAATTCCATACACTCAGATTTTGTACATGAAAAGAAGCAGGTAGTACATCTAGATAAGAATCTAGCCCCAAAGCTTCAGCAAATGCCCAAGAAGGCATAGACCACACTTCAGGAAGCAAGCAACCTTACAGGGAGTCCATTGGATTCAAGGACGACTAGATCTCAGCATGAGGATCCTTCTCATGTATTTTCAGCTTCAGAACCTGCGATGCCCTTGCATTGCTATATGGTTCAATCTAGTGATCCACATACCTACAATAGGGTTGTGGGAAATCCATTATGGCAACCAGCCATGCAGAAGGAGTATGACTCACTCCTAAAGAATCAGAATTCACATCTAGTTCCACTTCCACCAAAAAGGAATATTTTCAGGTACAGATGGGTCCACAGGATCAAGAGGTACAAGGTCGAACAGGTTGCCAAAGGACTTCATCAGATCCATAAACATTTCTACATCTTCATGAATACTTTCAATGAACATAAGTTTCAGACTTTGTGGGATCGTCTTGCAGTGAAGAACACAGTTGCCTAGCAGCTATCATTTTCTTCTTTTGATACATTATCTTTTGAGGGGGGGTTTTGTTCCCACGTGGTTTTCCCTCTTTCCTCACTTTTATTCAGTGTTCATTAGTTGCATTGTACATGAGTACCTAAAATGGCCCAGTAGTCAGGACTCATTTTTTTTTCTCCATAGTGATGTTTAGGGGAGGTGTTGGAGAAATTTCTATTTTCAGCATAGTAGTTCAGTGGGAGTTAATTGACTAGTTCTATTTTAGACTTTAACACTAGTTCATTGGGAGTTAACTGACTAGTTCTATTTTAGACTTTAACACTAGTTCATTGGGAGTTAACTGACTAGTTCTATTTTAGACTTTCTAATCTTAGACCATCACTATTATGCATGCATTCCTAA
>CBVK0103140271.1:0-21838 GCA_900067695.1 Picea abies
AATAACAGGTGGTTAAAATTTTAGGTTTTTTTTGTTAAATTTTTGGAGATATCTTTTGTGGAAGTTAAGGTTTGTGACTGGTCTTGAAATTAGTCTTAAACTAGTCATCTTTTTATTTTGGTTATAAACCATTTTTAGTGAAGTTTCATAATTTGAAATTTTTAGAATCCCGAGGAGACATAACTAATTACCTGTGGAAAATTTTCCATATTTTGAATCATTATTATTTGTGAGATATATCTTGTGGAAGTTGGGGTTTTTTACTAATCCTAAAACTAGTCTTAAACAAGGCATTTTGGTATTTGTGCTATAATTTTTTATTTGTGAAGTTTCAGATTATGAAATTTTCAGGAGTTTAAGAAGTCATATCAGAGTACTACAGGCCAAAATTTCAGACTTCGAAGGGTTCAAATTTAAGAGATATATTAGGAAAAATGTCAACCATCCATATAGTCTCCAAATTAGGGTTTGGAAGACACCCAACTTACAATTGTCATAACTTTTAAATGGAAAATCAAATGAAAAATAAGATGGATGAAATGAAAAAGAAGATGGATGAAAATACGTAATAAATACTTAAATCCTCAAATTCCATAGAAACCATTCTCTTATAGAGGATACCTAAAAGGGATATGGAGATCCAAGGAAATCATGAAAATAAGGAGAACAAGGTTGTTGAGACTCAATCACATATGGAGAATATTTTATCACATTTAAGATCACAAACACTAAATATTTTAAAATGATCATTCATCACTCCAAGATCCACATCATTAGGGATTGAATTCGACACCAAGGAACTACTTCATTTCAAAGATCGATATGAGGAAAGTTGGAAGTAAAAATATGAATACAAGAAGAGTGGTCACTAACAAATATAGAGAGAATCATGCTATCTCTCCTTACCTCACACAAACAACAAGGTTGACACCTCAACAAACGAATGAAACAAGAGCAAATGGACTATGTTTTAATTGTGACAGAAAGTACATTAAGGGGCATAAATGCGGTGAGAAGAAATTATTCTACATAGATTGTGAAGAGGAAGAATATCAAGAATTGAAGCCATCACAAGATCCATAGCTAGACAAGACTACTCCAAAAATATCTTTTCATGCATTGGATGACATGAATACTCCAAAAACCCTCAAGATAGAAGGTTATATCAAAGAAAAAAATGTAACAATGTTGATTGATTCTCGTAGTACCCATAACATCATCAATTACAAATTAGAAAAATTTCTCAATTGATTTGTATTTATAGCATAAGAGTTTCATGTAATGATTGCAGATGAAGGAACCATACATTGTTCAGGTTAGTGCCATAGTATTAATCTCAATATGGGGGATTATTTATTGGATAGTCGAATGATTTCCAACCAAATGGGTGGTGTCGATGTTTTATTAGGGGTCCAATGGTTACAGTCATTGGGAATAATGACCCTTAATTTTCAAGATCTTTTCATGAGATTTTCCTTAGAAGGCAAGTAAATTGAGCTTAGAGGTATCCAAGGTAAATCTGGTAAAGTGATAAGCTCTAACATCATGACAAAATTACTCAAAAAGGGACACCATGATGTAATTGCACAATTGTGCTCACTATATGTTCAAACATCTATATCCTCTGCTCTAGTGGATCTCTAAAAGGTTATAAACAATCCTTCCAAGTTATTTGGAGAGATACCTAAGGGTCTTCCACTTGCTCGATATCATGCCCATGCTATTCATTCGAAACTAGGAAGTGTACATCTAGTCTTCCATGTTTCCATATTAAATAAGATAATCGGTGACAAGATCCCAATGCAAACTATTTTACCAAAGACTAATGGATAAGGGAAAATCATACTAGAACCATAAAAAATACTTGAAACAAGGATTAAGAAGCTACAAAATCGAGCAATTACCGAGTACCTCGTCAAATGGAAGAACCTACTAGTGGGAGAAGAAACATGGGAAGGTGAGTTCTTCATGCAAAATAACCCACTATTAGTCAAGTGTTGAAGACAACACTTGTTTTAAGGGGAGGGACATGTTAATCCCTAGAATCAACCCCATGTTAAGCATAAAACCCCTTATTAATCCCTAGATATTGAGTTATTACATTTATAGTGTTATATTAGTAGGTCACCAAGAACCTTTCATTGTACCCTTTCATTATAATTATACCCTTTGTCTCCTATATATATACCAAGGAGACATAGTTTTAGGATCATCTTATCTTATCTTGTACATTGAATATGTTGTAAAAAGAGATTTCCCCCTTGAAGTGGGCTATTATTCATTGACATTTTATCATTCTCAAGACGTTGGTCCATAACAACACCCACATCATTACCATTGAATTGTACATTTCTTGTGTAAATTCCATGCCAAAGTTTGGGGACTTATTTGTTGTGGACAAAGAAATTTGTAGAGTTTCATAAGAACTAAAATACAACTAGATTAATTATTATAATTGTATGAAGAAGAATCAAACAAGTGTTAAATGAAATTATGGTTTAACCAAGGTTTCTTTCATTCTTGAAGTATTCAATTGTCTAAAATTTGTACAATGGTGTTATAACTAGCATGATTCATTATCCACAAATATTCACTACTCTTACCTAGGTAAGAACCAATTTTACCTCACCTTTGTTTCTTTAAATGTGATGCTTTTTTTCCCCAAAAATGGGAAAACATTCGTCCCTAATGAAGCTAAGAAATATTTGAGACTATATGTTGGGGGAGGTAGATTACTGAAGCAATGGAGAAAAAATCCTATAGGTGGAGTCATTATGACAATCAAAGAGTATAACTTATAAGTATTTAAATACCCATACATTTACCTAGGATGGATGTTGACCAAACCTTAGGGGCTATGTAAAACTACCCAATTCCATAAAGTAATCATTTATATAATTGATATGCTAAGGGAAAAGAATAATTTCAATTTGGGTGCAATTCCTTTTTCCAAGGGAAAAAATCATTTTATCCTTTTATTGGAAAAATAAGTACTTGGATCTACATCAAGTGTATATACCAATTTATCATTGTTAGTTGAGTAGGATATATGTGTGATTTACATCCAAACACCTCATTACAATTGATTAGAAAATGACTAAAGGAATATTTTAATCACAAGTCAATCCAATCATATAGCCCCGTGGAATTTTGAAAGCAAAAATGCCTTATTTCCATATAATAGACCCTTTTCCTATATTCAATAATAGCCATCGTTAAAGCATATCAGGTGTTGATCTCCTTAAATATAAGAAAAATGAATAAGGCACGAGTCTCACATATCTTAGGCTTAATCCTCAATACTATAATCAAGTAGAGCTACTTACCTACTTTTTTCACTTCACCTAGATTTTTGAGTCCTACAACCAGGCGAAGAGGAGGGACCTAATGTAGTTGAACTAGCCTTCACTTCTTGCATATTTGTAAATGTATCATATCTATTATAGGAGATTTAAAGTTCACTATGACTTGTAGTGGACTTAGGTTGAGTAGCTAGTACATTATATGGACCGTCATGATGTATGCCAACCAAGCTAGCACTGGAAATGAGGTCTAGAAACATATCTCTATATGTCTCCCCTATGACTGCAAAGAAAGTATTGATATTAGATATCAATTACGATAGTTCCCCCCCAAAATTGGATTGACGAGAATCAATCCTCGACCTCACCACCACAACCTTGTTTCAATTACAATCCATTACACCAAAGTTATAAAACAACATGGTTTGCATGATTCTTTGAACCAAATTTAGAACTGGGAGCCTCGTCCTCACCTCTAGTGTGCCTTGATCACATGAAACACTCAAAGGGGCTTCCAACACCATTGTTAAAACCTTAGGAGGATGGTGTATCTATGCTACAACTAGGGTTGTAGGATAGACCATCTTTGAATCATGATCCTTTTCCACCCTACTGTGATTTTCTTATTCTCTTCGACATTTAATTTCTCCAACAATTATTCATATGTATAAAATGTCACAACTCAAGGATATGATCCCTTGGGTTACACATCCTTATTCTCTTTTCTATCCAACTAGAAAAACCCCAGATCAAAGTGAACAACCAAAGACTTGTCTCCCTTCATTACCCCCCTCATATTCAAAGTGAACAACCAAAGACTTGTCTCCCTTCATTACCCCCCTCATATCATAAACCTTTTGATCTACTGAGAACCCCATCCTTTGATGGGAATTTTCTTCGAAGATGGCCATGCTTGAGGAATAAATGATGATAAAAGGGGATATCCTCATAATATGAACTCTATTATTCCCCTCAACATAAAAAATGAGTTACTCAAGCAGACCATCGTTAGTGGACATCTTGACTAGGATCCACAACACCCCTTCAAAGATCAAGGTTTCTATAGTAGGATAGAAAAACAACCCCAACTTGTCCCCAATGGCCCTAGAAATTATACCTATATGAAGATATAATATTAAAGAGCATAAATGGAGTGAAACAATTTTGTCCATTTTTTTGAAACCAACCCAAATTTGTGAAAAATCCATGGATCTCCTTTCAAAATTACATTATGATAAGTTGTTCTTTTGTTGATTAAAAATTTGGTCACCTCAATTTCCCACTCTTTGGAATACTTTTGTTGATTAAAAATTTGGTCACCTCAATTTCCCACTCTTTGGAATAATTAAAAAGTAATTGATATCGTAAGAAGGAAATTTTGAACAATCATAAGCTCATGGTTTATCCCTCAGTTTCATCTTCATCATGCATTTTACATATTAAAAATCCAAGACTGTATGCTCAAGGTATTCACATTTTTGTCCAACCGCCCAAGGAGCACTTTTTCCATGTGCAACATAGCTAATTTTTCTTGGAACTAAGAATTATTGGAACCACGATCATTTTTTTGGAACCACGCTTACTTATGTTCTTGGAATTATTGGAACCACACTCACACTTATTTTCTTGGAACTAAACTCAACTATGGGATCATCTTTCATCCCATACTTATTTTCTTGGAACTTCTCTTATTATCTTATTCCCACACTTATCTCACGTTCACTCTCCCATGTCCCTTAGTTTATTTTATTTTGTAGGATCCCTTCCCCTTCTCCTCTCTCCTCCACCCCCACGACCCTCCTTATATCTCCACACCCCCTTCTCCTCTCACTTCTCCTCCCTCACATTCGACCTTGATTCTCTCTCCTTCGCGGGTTTGGATGCACCTTATACTCACAGCCTGCCATACCCTCACAACTCGACAACCTGACATACCCTTATAAATAAAAAAACCACCATTACCCCCCTCTCCTCTCGTCCTTCTCCCCATTCTCCCATACTTAGTATTTTTCCTAAATTTTATTCCTTTAATCGCATCATGACACATGCCACCTTATCCACCCTGTTTATCTATGACATGTGGAAACCAATGATATTATGAAACGTGGATACCAATCACATCATGACACCTGGGATATGACTACGTGCTTACTTAACACTGACTGGGCATTGAATGGGCACCGAGTGGATGTTGACCGGGACATCAAAATGTTTATTAATTCATGAATTTTCCTAAGGCTCGAGTCTCCATAGTCTCCTTTTGTTTCACATAAAAGATAGTGTAAGCTTTACCATATAAACATTACAATATCAATTACCACAATGAATGTGGGATTTTTAAAAGGAAAATTTAGAAAAAGGGCCCAAAATGACCCACAAAATTGATGGACGGTGGCTGAGTCTTTGACTTCCCGAGCTCATATCTTGAGATCCAGGCATCAATTTTGGAAAAAAATATACCTCGTTGGAACTTGGAAAGGAATTCGACAAAGAAGATGATGTAATAGGTTTAAAGGGATGAGATTGGCCATAATTCTCATATAAATTAAAAGAACATTTAGCTATGTTTTCATGGTCTGCTGATAAATTTGCTTGAAACCCCAAGTTCCCAAGACTATAACTTGAGATCCAAAACTCCAAATATTGCTTAGGAGGACTAGTTAGAAATTTGGAATGATGAATATTGGATCTAGAATGGTTTCCATGGACAAGAAGATACTTATCATGCTCAAAAAATCAAAACACAATCCACTTTTTTAAAAGAAATCCAATTTAAAATTTGGAAATAAAAATATATTAAATGACTTTTATTAAAATCACTATGGGCCCCACTTCAAGGCACAAATTTCAATGACATAAATTCATTAATGAGGCTTCAATAAAGCATCAATTAAAGTGGTTACTCCAAGAATAAAAGCATGTGGAAGTTCCTAGAAAGACCAAAATCCTAACTACTTCAAGAAAGCAATGGAAGCCGTTTTAAAAGAAGAAAACACCATAAAAGAAAAGATTGGAATGATCATGAAGAGGTCAACAATGAGAATTTTCTACAACAATGAAGATTTTGCAAGAAGAAAAACTCTTTCTAAGATTCTATGAATTGTCCTGCTAGAATTTTTCTCCCTACATGTTCTTATTTCTGTTTCTTTCCATCAAATATTTCATGTATTTTCAGACAAACAAGAAGATTTGGGCCTGAGCAGTTCTTTCTCTAAAATATTCAATCATCTTGTAATATTTTAGGTCTAGAAGAGAAGGATCCCTCCTTGTAAACAGACAATTGCATTTTAATTCAATTTTTTTAGTTGTCATTGGGATTTTGTAGAGGTTGTTTCAACCCTCTTGTTTCTAACATTAATAATATTGTCACACTTTGGATATTGTTATAAATTTATTCTGCAAAGAAATTCTTCGTGGTGTAGCTTTAATGATGTTTTGAACTCTGAGTTATGAGCACAATATGTTTAAAGTTCACCTATCATATTCTTTTCTGTTTTGAATGAAATACTCATCTAAATTTCTTTGAAGACATGTCCATTTTTACTTGATCTTGTAAAGTCTTAGCAGATTCCAGGTTCATTTTATCTTACAAGAAAGGAAGAATGTCTGTTCAAAGGAGACTCCAAAAACTTGTGGACACAACTCTCTATTGGCACACTTTATCTTTCTTTTCTTCAAATGATATGATTTATATACGTATATAAGGGTTGTACATTTGTATATACAAGCTTTGTTGGGATATCTTTCATTCATTGTAGAATCATATAAAGAACTTTCCAACATTTCAGCCAAAGAGGAGTACCACCTCTACAAAAACATAGGGGGATATTTATATCCTCATGACGTTGCTGTTTGGATATTAACCAATATGAACATCAACATTTTTGGTGACTCAACTAGAGAAATAATTTGTTTTCAAGAAATATGATACTTGTTAGGATAAGAAACTATTGGAAAACTAGAAGTTGTCTGGTTGAAGTTTTGAAAGAAGATCTAAATATTGAATAAAGATGAATTGGATTTTTGAAAACCTTGTTCAAGGAGCATTAAATGGCCTTGAAGATATATTGTTGAAACTTCAGTCACAAATCAGTTGTGAAAACTTATGTAGAACCAAAGAACCATCCCATATTTGGGAGGATTATCTCCTTGGTGGCTCCATAAACAAAACTCTAGATTTTAAAGAAAGATGCTCATGTGACTTCACTGAAGAGATCCCATAGTTTCAAGAAGATCTATATGAAGATTCCCTCAAAGATTTTATTTCATGTTGTGATGACATTGTTCCTTCCCCATCAAGCCCACAAAAATTTATTCAAACTACAATAAAGGGAGAAGGTACCCAAAGAAAGAAACAGTTGCTCATAAGTCCACTCAATTTGCAAGGAGAAGTTCATCCCTTGCTAGCTATTTCCATGGACAAGTTTCCCATGTTCTTCGGAAATACTTCAGAGGATGCATAGAAACATTTGATTTAGTTTGAAAATACTTGTGAGATTTATAATGTGGCCAAAAATGATGTTGCATGTTGGGTGTTCATCTTAACTCTAAAAGAAAATGCTAGTGAATGGTATTATTCATTGCTGCTCAGAACCATCACTAGTTGGGATGTATTAGAAAATTGATTCATTGAGAAACATTTTCCAAGAAAAGATCTATATTCCCTTTTCTTGAAGTTGGTTGAAATCCATATGAACAAGGAAGAGATAGTCAAATATTTCACTTTCATATTTATGAAGGTTCTTCATGAGATTTCTCAAGAAATGTTTCTGAACGATGTCATCATTTTCAGTTGTTCTGAAAATGCCTTGCGTGTGAATCTAATATTTCTATTAAGGCAAGAGGGAAAGTGCAACTAGAAAGAGTTAATGCAACGAGCTCAAGTCATTGAAAGAAATGTTCATGAAACCAATGCTAATATATTAAACTTCCCAATATTTTTTCAAGACAATAGAGAAATGGATTTAGAAGAAAATTTTGATGAAATACATGCTTTTTTTTGCTTCAGATATTGTTCTTGAAACTGGAAATGTTATTTTTCAATTCAAGAAAAATAACATCCTCTACATGCTCCAATGGAGGGAAATTTTGACCTCTCATGTGTTCAATTCGAGAATAATAATCATGATGAAAATATTGCAACAGATTCTCAATTGGCACAATTAATTTATATCAAGCCACAAGAATAATGTCTACATTGGATGAATGAAAATAATGGTAGGAGTCATCACCTTGTATCAGAATTTTATAATGTTGATTGCTCACCCAAAAC
The DNA here is from genome assembly GCA_900067695.1 of Picea abies. Taxonomy (NCBI): domain Eukaryota; kingdom Viridiplantae; phylum Streptophyta; class Pinopsida; order Pinales; family Pinaceae; genus Picea; species Picea abies. The sequence goes on from CBVK0103140271.1 coordinate 8,575, forward strand.
AAATTTTAGTGAAGAAGATAACCTCCAAGCATCAAAAGAAGGGAATTTGCAACAAGAGTATCCATGGGTGATATGTTTTATTTTTGAAGATAATGAAGTTGTTGATGAATGTAATACCCCTATTTCCACAACCTATAAATATAATTGTATTTTTCTAAAACACTGTGGACAGACTGGTTATGTGTGGATTTTGGTAATGATGAACTTTTTCTATAGAAGGTAATGTAAATATTTCTGTTATTAAATAAAATGGAAATTGTTACACAACTGCTGAAGGTGTTTCCAATGCAGATTAAGATGCATGAGAGGGAATGGTGATGGGGACCAGTAATGGTTGACATGATCCCTTCCAGGCCAGTACTCTATTAGATATAGATCGCTTAGACCTAGAATATTCCTATGACCTAGAGAATTTAATTACCAGTCAAGCTAGTAGTTGGGAAGTCTTCCTTGAGAGTCAATGAGGATATGGGCAGAGTACCACATCTGGAAACTTCTTGATCTGACCCACGATTTGAGAAATGGACCCACGAAATATTTCCATAGAAGGAAAGGAAAGAAAGGAAGATCACAGGCAGAGGGCAGAGAATGCACACGAATGGGTCTGGGGACGAATTCTGAATAGGTAGAGCATGAGAGGCTCTCTGGATTGGAAGAGAACTAAGAAAAAAAACTGTTCTGGGAGTAGGAACTGTTGGGAAGTGTTTTCTAATCAAGCTAAGAAATGGAGTTGCATAGGTTCATTTGAGTGACCGAGAGAGCAATCACAACAGGCTCCCTTGCTTGGTGGATAGAAAAATGAACTTCCAGGTTTCCGTGGAAGAAGGAGAGTAACATTTGTCCCTTGTTGTTGCTAAGCAAAAGAAGAACCTCTCTCTCTTGGCATCATGATCTAGCTAGGGGGTGGCAAGTTGAGGAAAATACAAGAGAAACTGTTCCTATGGTTGGGTGGAAAATGGAACACCCTTCAATAGTTTCCAACTAATTTCAAGTTTTAGATACATGTTTTTCTAAGTTTTGTATTGTCTTAACTCATTTATTTTATAATATGGATTTCAAGTGCTAGCTGATTGCTGAAACTATTATCCCATTTAAATGATGAAATTTGTGACTCTGATTTCTTGACTGGCTGGGAAATCTGAAGTAAAGTTTTGAAAATCATATTCTTTCATTGGCTTTCTTCCTGCCGTTATCTAGAAAAGGAAAGTTGTTAGTAATGGGTTCTAAATCAGATTTTGAGCAGAAGGTTGGATGATCGGTTGCACTAGACTATATGAACTAATTCTCAATTTTTAGTAAAGTCAATCCATCACATTCATCCCAAATCAACTTGGTAATTATGAAAGTGCAAATTTCTTTTAGAAATTTGAAGGTTGGGCATAAGAATTTGGCCTCTCTATTGGTCTAGAAAATCTACCAGACTTAGAACTTGAAGGAACCCTTGTTTGAAAATAAGAGAGAAAGCCACACATTAGAGAAGAGGAAACACATTTTTAAAAACAAACATTAGGAAAGGAATGCGAATGCACTTTAAATTTCTAAATTTGAAATAAAAGTGAAATCTAGAAATTGACATATTGTGGATAATTAAATTCTCCTTCGAATTTGGTAAGAAAAACCAATTTTACTTGAAGTTACATAGTAAAATGGATGTCCAAAGGGAAATAATTGGGAATAATTATTTATCCTTAAAAATTGGTAAATAAATGCTTATAATTAGGAATTTGGTAAATTTTGGTAAACACAAAGTTTTACCAGGGAGGATTTTTACTTCCAAGACATGTAAATATGTTGGAAAACAATTTTAACAAATAAATAACCTAAAATTATAAATGAAAATGTGCAATTTCTATCTTTTTTGGGAAAAGTTGAACAAATGGTAAGATCTGGTAATTGATGGTAAATTCCTAAATTACCATCTAAAAGGTTTAATGTTTGAATAATAAGAATTTGAAATTTACATATTAAATCCATGAATCCCTACCTAGTGCGTGAGTAATAGAGGTTTGGGAATTCTTTCTTTTTGGTGTAAAATATCTAACTGTGTTAATTTTACCCGTTTTCAAAGGTCACGCTCTGCATAAGTCACCCTACGCTTTTGAAGGAATTTCCGAAGTATGCATTTTATCTCTACAGGCTTAATGTATGGAAAAATTATAATTTCTCATTTTCCTTTCTTATTATGGTATAAAATTAATTACAAAAGAAGAGGAAACATCAGAGCGATGACCCAAGTGTACAAGACTTTAAATAATTTGTAGCATAATATTTACCTTTTTAGGATTGGCCTTCAGAATAATGAGAAAGGAGAAAATATTTACCTTTTTAGGATTGGCCTTCAGAATAATGAGAAAGGAGAAAACATATGGATTGCGAAGACCAATGGAGTCCTGAACATTATAACTCTATAATAGTTCAGAACCATTTTAGAGTAAATAAAAGGGGCAGTTGAATAATGTCCGAAGTGTCCAGAGTTTGAAATGAGGAGGGAGTGTTCGAAGTCCAAAATCCTGGGTAGTATAAGACCCCAACCCCTATTAAATAACACTAAAACATACCCCTTTCGTGATTGGTTATTGGATATGCGGGAGGTACGAACAGGTCCCAAGAGAAAAAGTCATTCAGAGTTGAATCTTCAGAGTAATTGGAAGGGAGCATGCAAATAAATGATGAACCTATTAGAGCGATGATGAGAGTTTTAAACAGGTCCCATGCATATATATTTTAATAATATTAAACCCTGTCCTTGTGCAGTTGGTGGTTGGAGAAATCGTTGAAGTATCCTCACCATCTATTGGAGAGAGATTCTTTAGAATACCTTGATGAAGCGATGTAGAAATACTCCGAACGAGAGGATTTCGAGCGTAAATCCATGCCATTGATCGACATATGGATGAAGCTCAATGATAGTCGTCGATTTGTGGATGAGTGAACATACATGTCTTGCCAACATCGAAGGATACTATTCCTTGATACCCTGAATTCAGAGTGGTGAAATTTAACGAGTTGTGTGAATGCCGAATGGACGACATCAAAGGAGAATATTCCTCGATGCTATTCCTATCGGGGATAGAAAGTGAGTAAACCGGAGGAAATCCCAAACTCCAATGACCATAGGATCTACGTGGACAACAATCCATATAAGAAAATTATACGGGCGCCACGTCGACACTACGAGCTACCATGTCAGTATACGGGCGCCACGTCGACACTACGAGCTACCATGTCAGATGACTCGAGTGATACATGACACGTGAAGGCCGCGTAGAAAAAAGCTAAATGTTGTCCATGGAAGCTCAAGAAATTTCAAGGGGTTCATAAATTTCGACCCCGAGCTAAGATCTGAGCATGGTTACCCCTGTTGGAAAGCTGAGGACGTGCAAAAGAAGATGATGTCATTGAACAAAGGTTTTTGAGATGATTAAGGAAGAAGAAAATTTTTAGTACCCCATCCCTTAGAAGGTACTTATGGGGTTGGGTGTGTGACAATGAAAAACAAAATACATCCTTACAATTCCTCACAAATGTTCAACAACAATTCATCTTTGCAACCTCACCATGGAAACACAGTTATTGTATAGAGGAAGAATGCTTTCAATACATTGTTGACGAATCGAGAATCTTGGATGTGGTCAATAATAAGGAGAAATATGAGAATATTTTCAATACTTATGGGGTTGGGTGTGTGACAATGAAAAACAAAATACATCCTTACAATTCCTCACAAATGTTCAACAACAATTCATCTTTGCAACCTCACCATGGAAACACAGTTATTGTATAGAGGAAGAATGCTTTCAATACATTGTTGACGAATCGAGAATCTTGGATGTGGTCAATAATAAGGAGAAATATGAGAATATTTTCAAACTAGAATCTTCTCATCCAATAAAAGACAACAACAATCATGAGAAACCAAGAATTGATTTTATTGGATTGTGGTTCCAAAGCATTGTTGGCAAAGCAATGCAATCATATTTCAAGCACATCTTGCTTAGTCTTACCTCAATATACTTTGGGCATGCTTTTTACTCTTTGATAGTAGCCTTGACATGTTCCCCAATTCATGAGTTCATTCCAAAGATCACTTGGATGCTTGAATGGATTCATTGGAAATCTACCTACACCTGAAAGCGTCCCTTTCATCAAAGTAGGATAGGGTAGGTAGATCTTCTTTGTACATAGTTTCTTTCTTCAGTCTAAGTTTTGCATAATAAAGCAATTTCTAGATGGAGGTAATGTTTGAAGATGACTCCATGGAGGAGGAATTACAAAAAAATATTTTGAAGATGACTCCATAGACCAATGGAGAAGGAATTTGGTCTTCAGATTCTCGTCTTCTCAACAATCCACAGGGGTCATTATCCTACAGTTGGAACCAGTTGTTGATTAAAAATTTGGTCACCTCAATTTTCGAATCTTTGGAATAATAAAAGATAAATTGATATCAGAAGAAGGAAATATTAAACAATCATAAGCTCATGGTGTATCCTTCATTCTTAGCTTCGTCACACATTTTACAGATAAAAAATATGAGTCTGTATGCTCAAGATATTCACATTTTTGTCCAACCACCCAAGGAACACTTTTTCCATGTGCAAGACAACTAATTTTTCTTGGAACTAAGAATTTTTGGAACCATGATCATTGTATTGGAACCATTCTTACTTATGTTCTTGGAATTCTTGGAACCATGCTTGTTTTATTGGAACCACACTTACTTTCTTGGAACCACATTCACACTTATTTTCTTGGAGCTAAACTCAACTATGGGATCATATTTCATCCCATACTTATTTTCTTGGAACTTATCTTATTCTCTTATTCCCACACTTCTCTCACGTTCACTCTCCCATGTCCCTTAGTTTTATTTTCTTTCGTGAGATCCCTTCCCCTTCTCCTCTCTCCTCCACCCTTGCGACCCTCCTTATCTCTCCACACCCACTTCTCCTCCCTCACATCCGACACCAATTCTCTCTCCTCAGTGGGTTCAGATGCACCTTATCCTCACAACCTGCCATACTCGCCATACTCTAACAAACTAACAACCCACCATTACCCCTCTTCTCCTCTCTTCCTTCTCCTCATTGTCCCATACTTAGTATTTTTCCTAAGTTTTATTCCTCTAATCGCATCATGATACATGACACCTTATCCACCCTATCTAACTATGCCATGTGGAAACCAATGATATTATGACACGTGGGGACCAATCACATCATGAAGGATGGGCTATGATTGGGTGCTTACTGAACACTAACTGGGCGTTGACTGGGCATTGAGTGGATGTTGACTGGGCATTGAGTAGATATTGACTGGGCATTGAGTGGATGTTGACTAAGCCATCAAAATGTTTATTAATTCATGAATTTTCCTAAGGCTTGAGTCTCCATAGTCTCCATAGTATCCTTTTGTTTCACATAAAATGCATGGTAATATTTACCATATACAAAATGTTTATTAATTCATGAATTTTCCTAAGGCTTGAGTCTCCATAGTCTCCATAGTATCCTTTTGTTTCACATAAAATGCATGGTAATATTTACCATATAAACATCACGATATCAATTACCACAATGAATGTGGGATTTTTAAAAGGAGAATTTATATCAAGGGCCCAAAATGACCTACGAAATTGATGGATAGTGGCTAAGTCTTTGACTTCCCGAGCTCATATCTCGAGATCCGAGCATCGGTATTGGACAAACTATACCTTGTTGGAAAGTTAATTTGACAAGGAAGATGATGGAAAATGTTTAAATGGATGAAATTGGCCATAATTCTCATTGAAATTAAAAGAACATCTAGCTATGTTTTCATGGTTTGTTGATAAATTTGTTTGAAACCCCAACTTCCTGAGCTTATAAATTGAGATCCAGAACTCCAAATATTGCTCAGGAGGACTCATTGGAAAGATGGAATGATGAATATTTCATATAGAATGGTTTCCATGGATGGGAATATAGCTATCATGATTATAAAATAAAAACACAACCCAATTTAAAAAAAAAAAATTGAGATCCAGAACTCCAAATATTGCTCAGGAGGACTCATTGGAAAGATGGAATGATGAATATTTCATATAGAATGGTTTCCATGGATGGGAATATAGCTATCATGATTATAAAATAAAAACACAACCCAATTTAAAAAAAAAAAAACATTCGATTTATATTTTGAAAATAAAATTTTATTAAATGACTTTTAGTAAAGACGAAATGGGCCCCAACTCAAGGCATGAATTTCAATGAAACAAATTCATTAAACATGATTCAATAAAATATCAATTAAAGTGGTTACTCCAAGAATAAAAGTGGGTGGAAGTTCCTAGAAAGACCAAAACCCTAACTTCTTCAAGAAATCATTGGAAACAATATTAAAAGAAGAAAGCATCATAAAAGAAAAGGTTGGAGTTTTAGATCATGAAGAGGTCGGCAGTGAGAAGTTTCTAGTGAATATTTTCTCTATCTTTTCTCCCTACATGTTCTTTTCAAGAAGTAAAACTCTATCTTTCTAATATTCTATGAATTGGCCTATTATAACTTTTCTCCCTACATGTTCTTCTTTCTGTTTCTTTCCATCAAATCTTTCATGTATTGTCAGACAAACATGAAGATTTGGATTTGAGCAGTTCTTTCTATAAAATATTCAATCATATTGTATCATTTCAAGTCCAAAAGTCTTATGATCCAATGCCTTAAAAACGATAAAAAGTCAACAATTACAGTCCAATTCGAGCGATAAACCTCCTTTTACAATATATACACTTCATAATACAATATGAGATGAGATAAGATGATCCTAAGACTAGGTATCCTTGGTATATATATAGGACCTACATACAAATATAACACAAGAAATGTAATAATTCAATAAGGGGCTTAATAAGGGGTTTTATACATAACATGGGTTTTGTATGGGGCTTTGTCTAGGGATTAACATGCTCCCCCCTTCAAACAAGTGTTGTCCTCAACAATTGAAAACCACATGTGTGTATGCATGAAGAATTCGTCTTCCCATGTTTCCTCTTCCATTGGTAGGTTCTTCCATTTGACGAGGTACTCGATAATTTCTTGATTTTGAAACTTCTTAATCTTTATTTCAAGGATTGATTCTGGTTCTAGTATGGGTTTCCCTTCTCCATTCATGTCTGATAAATTAGTTTTCACTAGGATCTTTTCATTGGTTATCTTCTTTAAGCAAGAAACATGGAATACTAGATGTACACTTCCTTGTTTCTGATGAATAACATGGACACGATCTTGAGCAAGTGGAAGACCCTTAGACATCTCTTTAAATACCTTGAAATGATTTTTGATAACTTTTTGGAGATTTATTGGAGTGGAGGATTGGTAGATGTTTGAACATCTATTGATCTCAATAGTGCAATTACACCATGGTGTCCCCTTTTGAGTAATTTTGTGATGCTGTTAGATCTGATCACTTTAGAGGGTTTCCCTTGGATACCTCTTAGCTCAATTTCCTTTCCTTTTGAGGAAGATATCATGAAACTATATTGAAAATTAAGGGCCAATGTTCCCAATGATTGTAACAAATGGACCTTTAATACAACATCAACACCACCCATTTCGATGGAAATCATGGGAGTATCCAATAAATACTCCCCCATATTGAGCTTAATACTATGGCACTTCCAAGAACAATTTATGGTACCTCCATCTACAATCATTACTTGGAACTATGGTGCTGGATATACATAACAATTGAGATCTTTTGCTAGTTTGCAATTGATGAAGTTATGGGTACTACCATAATCAATCAACATTGTTACCTTTTTATTTTTGATATATCCTTCTATCTTGAGGGTTTCTGGAATACTGATGCCGACCAATGCATGGCAAGATATTGTTGACGATAGTCTCTTCTAGATCTTGTGATTGTTCCAATTCTTGATCTTCTTCCTCTTCATTTTCTATGTAGAATACTTTCTTCTCACTGCATTTATGCCCCTTAATGTACTTGTTGTCACAATTGAAACATAGTCCCTTTTCTCTTATTTCATCCATTTGTTGAGGTGCCAATCTTGTCGGTTTAGGAGAGGGAACATGGTGCTCTCTATAATTATCAATAAACATGCTTCTAGTAGCCATATTTTGTTTTCCACTTTCCTTGCAATACTAAAAGCTTTCTCTAGGGATTTAGATTTGAAGAGACACACTTCATGTTGACTTTTCTCGTTTAAAGTTCCCATAAAGAGATCTAACAAATTATCCTCAGAAATGTTCTTACCCGAAGACTCAACTTTTGAAATTGTTACAATTGAAACATAGTCCCTTTTCTCTTATTTCATCCATTTGTTGAGGTGCCAATCTTGTCGGTTTAGGAGAGGGAACATGGTGCTCTCTATAATTATCAATAAACATGCTTCTAGTAGCCATATTTTGTTTTCCACTTTCCTTGCAATACTAAAAGCTTTCTCTAGGGATTTAGATTTGAAGAGACACACTTCATGTTGACTTTTCTCGTTTAAAGTTCCCATAAAGAGATCTAACAAATTATCCTCAGAAATGTTCTTACCCGAAGACTCAACTTTTGAAATTGTTGAATGTGATCTGTAATTGGACCTTTTTTCCAGAGATTTATCAATTGACTAAAGAATGTATTGCTTTTAATATCCCCATAATGTGATATCAATTCATCTGTAAAAATGGACCAAGAGAAAATATAATTCTTTTTTCTTTCACAAATCCATTGATACCAAACAAATTGATCATTTTCTAAATACAAGGATGCAATAGCTACCTTTTGTAATCGTGGTGTTTGGTGTAGATCAAAGAATTGCTCCATCTAGAATATCCATGTTATTGGATCTTTACCATCAAACTTCCTCATATCAATCTTTGGAATGAAGTAGTTCCTTGGTGCCACATTGAAACCTTGATGACGTGGCTCTTGAAGTGATGAATAATCATGGCTTTAGGAATCAATCTTTATTTCCTCTACATTTTCATGAATTCCTTGCATATTGTTATCTCCTTTAGGGACTCTGTCATCTAGGGTATGTAACAACATTTAAGACATGGACTTTTTCAATTCTTCCATCTTATTTTCCATATGTTCTCGATTTTCATTCATGTTTCTTTCCATTTGATACCTATTTTCATCCATCTTATTTTCCAAATGTGCACCATTTTCCTTCATCTTCTTTTCCATATATTCCCTAGATTGTGTTAAATGCACATTTTTTAACATACTACTACTCATTTCATCAACTTGGTTCTGTAATCGGGTTAGCCTAATTTCGAAGTCTTCATTTTCTTCAGAAGTCATGCTTGTGTTTTTATGAGGAGTACTAGTATTTTTTGGAGGATCCTTTGGAGCATTGTGATAAAATAACAATTATCCTCTTTTTCCTCTTTATCACAAAATTTGAATCACCAAAATATATCTTCCAATAAAAATTTATGCCAATTGTAAGTTACGTACCTTTCAAACCCTTAATTTGAAGTCTGTTCTCCTGGTTGACCTTCCTTCTTGTGTATTTCTAAATTTTTGGCCCTTCTAAGTCTGAAATTTCGACCGATATTTCTTTGATATGTCATCTCTATAATTCCATAGGTTTGACCAAAATTGGATGTGCCAAGTGAAAGTTACGGTAACTTTCCCAAACCTTGTTGATTTTTGGCCCTTCTAGGAGAGCGCACTTGTACAAAATTCCATACACCCAATATTTGATATATGATTCTAAAACTTGTACCATAAACTTTAAAGAGTGTCCTATTTCAAATGCAACTAGTCTCACTAAATTTGGATCCCTGATGAAGCCTATATGACTATTTTACTCAGAACACCTGTTTGAGAATAGTGATAGGACTAGTTAAAAACCCTATCTTCCAAAGGGTGTATCTATGAAAGTATAACGACCCAGATGCTGAAAAGTTTACCACAGATACCTTGATATATCTTCTATATAACCTCCATGTTTTTCTATCTGAATCATCCCAATTTTATTTTTATAGTACAAATGCTAAAATGACTTGATTGTGGTAGAAAAACCCTAGGATCAATGCTTTGATAACAAATGTTATGATGCAACGCCTTAAAAATGACAAAAAGTCAATAATTATAGTCCACTTCGAGGGGGAAACCTCATTTTACAATATATCCACTTCATAATACAATATGAGATGAGATAAGATGATACCAAGACTAGGTCTCCTTGGTATATATATAGGAGACAAAGGGTACAATTATAATGAAAGGGTGCGATGAAGGGGTTCAGATCCTACATACAAATATAACACAAGAAATGTAATAATTCAATAAGGGGCTTAATATGAGGTTTTATACATAACATGGGCTTTGTATGGGGCTTTGTCTAGGGATTAACAAGAACAACAAGATCCCTCCTTGTAAAAAGGAAATTGCAGTTTAATTCAATTTATTTAGTTGTCATTGAGATTTTGTAGAGGTTTTTTCAACCCTCTTGTTTCTAACATTAATAAGCTTGTCACACTTTGGATATTGTTATAAATTTCTTCTGTAAATAACTACTTTGGAGTGTAGCTTCAATGATGTTTTGAACTCTAAGTTATGAGCACGAGATGTTTAAAGTGCACCTATCATATTCTTTTCCGTTTTGAATGAAATACTCATCTAAAGTTCTTTGAAGACCTGTCCATTTTTACTTCATCTTGCAAAGTCTTAGCAGATTCCAGGTTCATTTTATCTTACAAGAAATGTAGAATGCCTGTTGAAAGGAGACTCCAAAAACTTGTGGATACAACTCTCTGTTGACACACTTTATCTTTCTTTTCTTCAAATGATATGATGCATATACGTATATAAGGGTTGTACATTTGTATGTACAAGCCTTGTTGGGAGATCTTTCATTCATTGTAGAATCATATAAAGAACTTTCCAACATTTTAGCCAAAGAGGAGTACCACCTCTATAAAAACACAGGGGGGTATTTATATCCCCATGAGGTTGTTGTTTGAATCTTGACCAATCTGAACATCAACAAATTTCAACGAAGAAATTGCAAAAACCCCATTGTAAAGGTGAAATACAGATCTCACCTCTAGCCATTGTTACCCATATTGTGTTGATCCATGGAGCCGATTGAGAAATACAGGGTTTTCACCCACAAAAATGCTCTATCAATGCTTTTTGAGTGAATTCCTTAGATCCTTCCACAAACCATTCCACCTAAAGAGGTAGCTTGATTGATCCTAGCAAGGGAAGGCATCACTTGTTTTCTATGAATCTCTTTTCCTAAAACCCTTAGTCACCGCTACCTTCTTTCTCCTTTTCCTCATCTTACTCCATATATATATATATATATCTAATACCACAATTAGGGCACTATCATCTTTGATACCATTTATAATTAGTTTAAGAACTATGAGAAGTGTAACAACTTCTTATCAACGTTTTACATAACATATGCCCTTTTGTTTTGGAACAACTACTCCATTTAAAGGGAAAGGGAAATCGTGAAAACCGCTCAATTAAATCCTAACATCTTCTACTATGAAATGACAAAACAATAAATGAATTTTGCAATCTATATGTTAATTTTTGGATTCAAGAAAATTGTATGAAATGACAAAACAATAAAGGAATTTTGCAATCTATATGTTAAATTTGTTTTTGGATTCAAGAAAATTGTTATTGAAAAGGAACTTAATAAGTTTGTAAATGAGGCAAACTCATTGAAGGGAAAGGTAATCTTCTTTGAAAATTCCTAAAAACACATATATTAGACTTCATGGTATATCCACTCACCATATAGGATACTCTAACATATTGGAGGTTTACATGCAATTATTACCTCTTCATATAGAAACAACTAAGAAGCAAATACATTTTATCACCATACCATACCTTTTCATAAAAAAACATAAAAATAAGATATATTTTATTCCTATATTATTATAGGAATTATTTATACTCTTAAGAATTATTTCTTGAAAACCTACGTTATCTTAATATGATAATCTTTATTACGAACTTGATTTAATCATCTCACAATAGATGTATAGCTCATGTCTAGATACATAATGGTATATCCACTCACCATATAGGTACACATATTTGGAGGTTTACATACAATTAGTACCTCTTCATATAAAAGAAATTAAGAAGAAGATATATTTTATCATTATATCATTTGGATTGAGGGAAATTATTTATACTAATAAGAATATCTCTTCATATCAAAATATAAGAAGAAGATATATTTTATTAGGATATCATTTGGATTGAGGGAAAATATTTATACTAATAAAAATATCTCAAAAAAAAATTTATTTTATTACTATATCATTTGGATTCAATGAAATTATTTATATTCATAAGAATTATTTTTTAAAAATCTACATTATTTTAATATGATAATTTTTATTATAACCTTGATTTAATCTTCTCACAGTAGATGTATAGCTCATGTTTAAATACATAATGAATAAAAATAGTGCACCCTAAAGAGGATGGTGCCAGTAATATGCATGATTATGAGATGACCCAAAGAAAGAGACAAAACATACCTAGCCCCAAGCTACATGAAGAAGAGAATGATGATGACGACACTAATGAAAATGAGAAGAGTAATGATAAGGGGAGCAACTAAGAAGTTGTAAGTTTGATAGTGCTGAATGAGGTATTACACCACGACAATATGTCATATTAGTGTTGAAAATTCCCTCAATTCCTTTTACTGACTAACCATTGAGTACATAGCTTATATATCTTTTGATGCAACATCTACTGCTATTGCATTATGTTGTTTCTTAAAGTGGTATATTGTTTGTGGATCAAGAATAATGAAGAAGAGATTAGTCCAAGTTATTGATAGAATGTTAAATCTTAATAATGAAGAAAATATTAATCTAAGTTATTGATAGAATGCTAAATCTTAGAACTCTTTATTTTTATTTAATGTATTTGTATAGTTTTCTGGTATATTTATTATCATACAAAACTAATAAATAATACAATTTAAACTTAAAAATATAATTATAATTAACAAATAAACTCATTATAATTTATTTTATTATTTAATAATTTATTAAACTAAAATAAGAATTTAAAAAAAATTGAAATCATTATACAAAATGCACAAATCTAAAATCACAAGTCCAAAGAGTTTGTTCATTTCATTAATATGTGATGTTTTATTTTCTACATAATGATATCAAAATATAATAAACAAGGGCAGCGAAGCAGCGTAGTCCCTGCCAAATTTCAATGCAAGAAAATGGAAGCATGTTCAAAAGGCAAAAGTATTCGAATGTTGAAG
>CBVK0103140314.1:0-12842 GCA_900067695.1 Picea abies
TTGATCCTTGGTTGTGTACCTTGGTGGATAAGACCCTAGTTGTGATCTAGCCCCCCCAGATGTATTCTGGGGTATTTTGGTTTGGGAGCAAGCAGTTTCTTGGTTGAGTACCAAGCCGAGATGATGTGTGACCTTCTTCTCTCTCCGAATGGTCCATTGACCTAGGAGCAGTTAAGAAGAAGGAAATGATCACATCATTGGCCCTCTTCATATGCTGGGATGATAAAAGCTTATAAGTTATATCATGAGATTGATGTGGACATTATGCCATTAAAGAAGAACTTACTTTTGACTTTGTCTTATTGTTTTGAAACCCCCTTGCTTGAGTTACGCCCCCCTTAATTGTTGTTTGGGTGTTGGTTCAATTCTTTGCTTCTTCCTAAAGAAAGCTAGCCGCCTTGATCTCGAAACCCCTCTCTTAGATTTGTTTTATTTCTTGTTGACTTTTCTGATTTGACATTTAATATTTTAAATGTTAAAATATTAGTTGTTTATTTTTAGGTATTAAACCTAACTCTAAAGTCATGGAAAACAACCTAAACTTGTTAGCCCTAACCTACTTACCAAAATTATAAATAAAGTGACCTATTCCTCACTCACTACACTCACACTCTCTTTTAGCCGAGTTTTAGACTGAGTTATTTCTGCGGCTCTTCTTGTTCAGTTTGCTAAGTGGTTGCGACTCTTCTAGGACATGTCTCTAGCTCCTCCTTGGTGTGTTCTGGTCTGCTACAGCTGCTGTGGGCTTACCCTCTCCAGCCTTAAGCCTGTCGCTGACCCTAATGGTCTTTCCTAGCCAGCCGTAGGTTTCCTTTGGTCCCTGATTGAAGTTCTGGTTCCTCTTGCTGGTGCTGCTTTGTTGTTTAGGTGTTCCTCTTGTTGGTGCCGCCTTGCTGTTTAAGTGGTTTGCTGGTGTGGCCTTGCTGTTTAAGTGGTTTGCTGGTGTGGCCTTGCTGCCCTTTGTGTGCTGCCCCACCTTGTATGCTAGTAGCCTAGTAATTTTATGAATTGGACTTGGGGCTGTTCTTGAACTGCTGATATTTTGTAGCAGTTTTCTGTGGGCTGAAAGTGTTAACGCTGCTTGGGGTTTTTCTTTCCAGCCCTAGGTTGAACAAAGCTTTGCATTCAGCCCTAACCTACCTACCAAAACTATAAATAAAGTGACCTATTCGTCACTCACTACACTCACACTCTCTCTTAGCCGAGTTTTGGACTGAGGTATTTCTGCGGCTCTTCTTGTTCAGTTTGCTAAGTGACTGCAGCTCTTCTAGGACATGTCTCTAGCTCCTCCTTGGTGTGTTCTTGACTGCTACAGCCACCGTGGGCTTACCTTCTCTGGCCTTAAGCTTGTCATTGACCCTAATGGTCTTTCCCAGCCAGTCGTAGGTTTCCTTTGGTTGCTGATTGATGTTCTGGTTCCTCTTGCTGGTGCCGCTTTGCTGTTTAGGTGTTCCTCTTGTTGGTGCGGCCTTGCTGTTTAAGTGGTTTGCTGGTGCGGCCTTGCTGTTTAAGTGGTTTGCTGGTGCGGCCTTGCTGTCTAGATGACTTGCTGCCCTTTGTGTGCTGCCCCACCTTGTATGTTAGCAGCCTAGTAATTTTATGAACTGGACTTGGGGCTGTTCTGGAACTGCTGATATTTTGTAGCAGTTTTCTGTGGGCTGAGAGTGTTAACGCTGCTTGGGTTTTTTATTTCCAGTCCTAGGTTGAACAAAGCTTTGCATTCATCCCTAACCTACCTACCAAAACTATAAATAAAGTGACCTATTCCTCACTCACTACACTCACAATCTCTCTTAGCCGAGTTTTGGACTGAGGTATTTCTGCGGCTCTTCTTGTTCAGTTTGCTAAGTGGTTGCGGCTTTTCTAGGACAAGTCTCTAGCTCCTCCTTGCTGTGTTCTGGTCTGCTACAACCACCGTGGGCTTACCCTCTCCGACCTTAAGCCTGCTGCTGACCCTAATGGTCTTTCCCAGCCAGCCGTAAGTTTCCTTTGGTTGCTGATTGATGTTCTGGTTCCTCTTGCTGGTGCCGCTTTGCTGTTTAGGTGTTCCTCTCTGGTGCCACTTTGATGTTTAAGTGGTTTTCTGGTGCGGCCTTGCTGTCTAGATGACTTGTTGCCCTTTGTGTGCTGCTCCACCTTGTATGCTAGCAGCCTAGTAATTTTATGAACTGGACTTGGGGCTGTTCTGGAACTGCTGATATTTTGTAGCAGTTTTCTGTGGGCTGAAAGTGTTAACGCTGCTTGGGGTTTTTCTTTCCAGCCCTAGGTTGAACAGAGCTTTGCATTCAGCCCTATTACTTGACAGTGGCATGGTTTCTTGTTTCTCACACATCTGAGTTTGTTTTCTGGTCTACAAGTTCTTCTTGGCAATTGTCCTGATGATTATGATGAGATCTACCTTGAGGGTTTGATCCATGATCCCTTAAGCTTTTTCTGAGCATACATCAAGGAAGGTAACAACAGCATATCAAGTAATTTTGTTCCTTGTTTTAGCTAAGTAAATGTTCTGTTATTTACTGTCTTATGCTATTAGATTATGCATAAGAAATTTTAAATGTCTTGCTGATCCTATATTACAGTAGCTAATGTTAGAAAATTAAAAGAAAATATTTCTGCTTTAGCTAGCAACTGTTTTTGCCCTTAAATTCTAACACTCCATGATGCAAATGCGCCATCCTCCTATGCCACAACTCTGCCATGTCACAGGCGTTGCTCACCAATGCTTAGGCTGGTTCAAACTGAAGCTTATACAACTTCTCTCTCCTGAGTCCAATCACTTTAGCAGTCTTGAAGTCCTTGGGCCGTATGTATACTCTCTCATCCTGAAATAAGATCACACAGCCTTTGTCCTCCAAGGCTGAAACTGATATCAGGTTTTTCGTCATCCCCGGAACATACAATACGTCTCTCACGATCAATGGCTTCCCAGACTCCCTCTGAAATGTCACTGTCCCATGGCTTGCTGCTCGACACTTGGCATTATTGTCCATCTCAATAACGAGATCCATTTCCTCCTCCTTCAGACTGGGGAAGTAATCCCGCACTCTAGTCATGTGACTAGAGGCACCACTATCAATATACCTGACTCCACTGCTGGCTAAACTGGAAAGACATGCTATGAGTGAAAACTCACTCTCAAATTTGACTGCAAACTCATCAATTTTTGTTGAAGCTGAAGCTGCCATCTGTGACTTCTTGTTTGGGCATTGTCTGGCAAAGTGTCATGCTTTGTGACAAGCAAAGCATTTAACTTTGCTGAGATCCTTTTGCTTCTCTCCCTTTGAGGTCTGACCCCCAATGGGGCCCTTCTTCCCTCTGAATTTGCCCTTGCTTGCTAGAGCAAGGTTCTCCTCATCCTCAATCTTAGGCTGGCTAGCCCGTGAGGTACCACCTCGCAGCTCTTCCTGGGTGAAGTCGTCCCATAGGCTCTCCCAATCATGAAGTTTCTCCTATGCTACAACTCATACAAATATGTCCCATTGTTTGGTGAAGCCATTCAAGGCTGTCCTAACCAACTCACTCTCATTCATTGCTTCCCCAAATGCTGCTAGCTCATCTCTTATTTGAGTGAACTTGGTGAGGTAGGTTGCTACAGTCTCTCCCTTGGCCATCTTGGTGCTCCCGAGTTTCTCTCTGAGCATCATCTTCCTGCTTTGGTTGTCTGACTGGTACAGTTTGGTCAGATATTCCTACATCTCCTTGGCTGTCTTCTTTCCTGAAAGGTGAGGAATAATGTGGTCCTTCACCCCATCAATGATAATCCTCCTTGCCTTTACATCCTTCCTGCTATGAGCAACAAACTGTGTTGGATCTGCTGGTGGCACTGGAGTTCCCTCTATGAACTCCCATAGTCCTTGCTCCTCTAGCACCAGAGCTATGTGCTCTCTCCATCGACTGAAGTTGGAAGCGCCCTCTAATCTGTCCTTGAACCTCAAACCTGCATTAGCCATCTTGACTGCTGCCCTAGCTCACTCATCTTCCTTGGCAGTTCGACCTCTCTGCCGGTTTGCTTCTGGTACACCCTGAAAATCGACTTGGCTTCTTTGTATTCAGAGGCAAAGCTCTGATACCATGTTAATATTTAATCTCCAACATGCAGATTTAATTTTCCAATAGTTTTATAACCCAGAAATTTATCTTTAACCATAAATAAAAATCTGAACTATGCAACAGAAAATACAGCTGAGTATTACTTCTAATGCACAACAGAAAAATGAACGGGAAACCAAGCACATATAACTCATACACCAGAAATTACCCTGGAAACCCTAGTGTGGGGTAAACCAGCTAAGAGGGGATTTTATTAGGGCTTCAGAGAAATTATTGCAGCAACAAATAAACTCAGAAATTTCTTACAACAAGTTTTCCCTCTTTATCAACTGTACGGCCCAGCCAAAACTTGGCCACTAACTCTGCTGTACGGCCCAACAATTCCTCCCTCTTCTAGCTGCTGTATGGCTTGGCAAAATCGGCTCTTCTTGGCTGCTGTACGGCTTGAGAAATTCAGCCCTTCTTGACTGCTGTACGGCCTGCACAAATCGGCATCTTTACTTGTTGATGGTATGGCCTTGTACAACCCAGTACGACCCAGTTGGTATGACCTCTCTTTGCTGCTTGACTCGGCCTCTATTAGCTGTCCAAGACGCTCAGAAATTGCCCCTCTTCCTTGCTGCTTGACTCACTCAGCGAGTCGCCCTCTTCCTCAGCCCAAATCGACCCTCTTGTCTTTTGTTTGAGTGTGTGTGTCTTCACCCTTGCCTCAACCTCCTTTTTATCTTTTTACTTTACTCTCTTTTCCACTTTCATGAACTTTCTAGAATAAATTAGAAAGATCACTCGAGTGAAAATTTAATTTCCAAAGTCAATGACTTTAGAAATATGAGTTAAAAGCCAATACAAATTATTTACATAATTTTTATGCTTTTCCTATGTCAAAACTTAGGATAAAATAAAATGCTGATCTAGGTATTAACTAATGTGTCCTTCAACATACCTGGACACTTAGGCCAATGCTGAGACACCTTCCAAGCTACAAAATTAACATTCACTAACATATCCAATGTAAAAAGGACAATAGGTCAAAATCCATATAGGACGAGTAATAAATAGTTGAATAAGATATGATATGATGATACAAATGAGAATGAGGGCTATATATATACCCATGCAAGGGTGCCCTTTCATGAAGAGACGTGACCTTTCATTATATGGTGTCTCTTCATTACTAATCACTAATTATTGATTATTTATTAGTATTTATATTTATGTTGTTACATGTCCCTACAAAGTCAAAATATACAAACTGCGTCAGGGTGTGAAATTCCTTCACTTTGAGTAACCATTGTTTGATATGCTCTTCATAGTCCATGGCAAGTTCAAGAAAACTTATAGGAGAGTCTTCTTCCACATAATTTGCATCTTCCACATACTTTGCATACATCATTGGATATTCCTCAATGATGGGGGCTAATATATCCATGTAAAATGCCATAAGCTACTGTAAGTATGAGAGCTAGGGTTTTGAGGGAAGAAATTTGCAAGTGCTGTAGCACGTTGAATGTTGAGTGGAAGTATATCATGTAATCTACCAAATTGAAGCCCCGAAAGTCCTCTATCCTATGGCGTTGGTCTGGCTGCAATTGGGATGCCATGTCAAAAGATATATGCTCTGCAATATTTGCTGCCGTCACCGAAAAAACCCTAGAAAAGTTGATTTTACATCATTGATATCTTCACTCCCCAAACTCTGATTTGGATGATTTTTTATGAAATTGGGTGTTTTTTCGAGAGGGATTTAGATTTGCAATTAGTTTCTTCAAATTTTGCACAGAAAGCTACAAGAATGGATCTGAGTGTTGCAGCCCTATTTTTCCCTTTGAAAACTTGCAAAATAGAAAAAAATTCTTCCTTTTTGGTCCAACGAAGAGCTTTGATACTAGTTGTTATGATCCTTAACTCTTAAAATCGAATTAGAAATAATATATCAGCAATGCTCACACTTTATTCAATATAAAAATACCGTTAAGGTAGGGCAGCACCATACAATGATCTTTTGATGAAAGGATCAACTCCTATTCACATGCTTCTTTCAGAGGGGGCAACACCATACAATGATCCTTTTATAGAAGGATCAACTCTTGTACATTTGTTTCTTTACTCTTGTACATTTCCTTCTTTGAGGGGTCAACCTCCTAGTGAGCTAATCTCCAATACAATATACTCTAATACATGCTCTAGAAGGAGGACTCCATCTTTATTTATAGCTAATTAGAGAACCCTAATCATAACCACCTCCTAACTACCTTGTGAAGATTTTCCAGGTCCTAACAAGCTGCCGACTAGGTCTGTCTTTGACCTCAAGTTGGCTCAAAGTTTCAACTGTCAAACAAGGGTTTGCTGCTGTTTTATAACAACAAACTGTTCAGTAACTTCTTTGCTGTTCTGTTACGGTTACATAGGCCACATAGGTGCTCTAGCATGTAGTTTTGTCACAAGATGTTAGCACATGCATACCATAAGCTATATAACACACCTAGAGATCTTTTAGAGCTGAAATAATGCTGTTCTAAACACTAGCGTACATGAAAATGAACACAGGTATTTTTGGTCAACATGATCCTGGATAAAACCCCCTCGGGGAAAACCAGTTTGGAATATGAGTGTATATATGTGGAGAATAGAAGATGTAATACAACAAGTACAATAAACAGATAAACCAAGCTGAAACACAAGTCCACATGAAGAATATGCGCCCTAGGATGGTGCGCCCTCCTCACAAGTTGCCTAGACCACTGAATTGAAGCGCTCTGTTGAATGAAAGCTCTGATGGAGAAACCCTCCCACAATACTTTGATACTGTGATGTAGCTCTCCACTGAAACTGTCCTCACTGCAATCTGAGCTCTGTAAGTCCTCCCTGCTGTTAGTGTGCCCTCCTCACTAAGTGCGCCCTCCTCCAAGCAAGATCACTCCAACAAAATAAATGAGGGTCTAAGCTATGTGGCTGCCTCCATGGATAGAAGCGCCCAAGATTTCCTCAACTCTAGCCTCCAACCTCATCCTCATGCTCTCTCTCAAACTCTCCAAGTGAACAAATGAGTGAATGAGCTCTCCTTTGCCCTTTGCGCCCCTCTTGAACCTCCATAAGGAAACCTAAAATATGGATGGATGAGATCATCCCATCTCATGTCCAATCAAAGGTTGATATCATCCCATAATAATCTCACTCTCAAACCCACTTTGGGTTAAGTTCCCTAAGTTCACTTTATGTCCCCTAATTCACCCACAAAGTGAATTAATAGTCACTTAGGCTAAAATGACCAAATTTCACTTTTGACTTAAATCTCCTAAGTCAANNNNTGACTTAAATCTCCTAAGTCAAAGTGAAATTAGACATAAAGTACAAGGCACAAAGTACATAGTACTTCCCACATGTGTTTAGGAGCTCTCAAACACATGGGGAACACTTCCCAAGGTACATAATCTCAACACTCCCTCTTATTGAGGAAAGTGTTTCTCACCAAGTCCATCTTGTCTTTGAAGTAGATATGTTTGCCCCTTGGCAGGGTCTCGGTGAGGATGTCTGCAATCTGCTCATCAGTCGATATATACTATAACTGTACTGCCCCTCTCTGAACCCAATCTTTGATGAAGTGATATCTGATCTCAATGTGCTTCGACCAGTCATGGAAAACTGGATTCTCAGAGAGTTTGATACAACTTTGATTATTGCAGTGTATGACGGTTGGTGGCATCTCCTGACCAAATAATCCTACCAGCATCTTACGAAGCCAAATGGCCTCGCAACTGGCTCGACTAGCCACCATGTACTCTGCCTTGACGGAACTCAAAGCAATTGACTTTTGCTTCTGACTGAACTAGGAAACAAGTCTTGACCCCAAACCAAAGCAACACCTTGAGATGCTTTTCCTGTCAGTAGCACATCCTGCCCAGTCTGAGTTGGTGTAGCCAACCAAATTGACCCCATCACCTCTGATATAGTCCAGGCCAAAATCAACTGTCCTAGCAATGTACCTCAACACATGTTTTGCCCCAATCCAATGAACACTCCTTGGCTCTACTATACGCTGGCTGAGAGTGTTCACAGCAAAACATATATCTGGTCTAGTGTTGACTAGATACATAAGTGAATCGATCAACTGCTTATAAACTGTAGCATCTACCAACTGGGAATCAGAATCTCTTAGCTTCTTCCAGTTGGTAACCATGGGTGTTGACACAGGTCTGCAGTCCTCCATATAAAATTTGCTCAGAATATCTGCAACATACTTCCCCTTCCCGAGAAATATGTGACCCTCCTCCTGCCATACCTCCATACCCAGAAAATAGTGCATCAACCTAATGTCACTCATCTCAAACTCTGATGCAAGTCCCATCCTGCACTCAGCTATGAGATCCTTGGCTCTTGTGATGAACAAGTCATCCACATATAGAATGAGAATGAGCATGTCCTCACCTCTAATGATGTAATAGAGGTTAGGATCAACATTGCTCTTCTCGAAGCCCATCTGAAGCAAGAATGTGTCAATACGTGAATACCAAGCTCTGGGAGCTTGCTTCAGACCACAAAGTGCCTTTCTCAAAAGGCACACGTGAGTATCCCTCTAACTCACCTCGAACCCTTGTGGTTGCTCAATGTACACCTCCTCATCTATAAAGCCATTTAGAAATGCGGTCTTCACATCCATCTGATGTATGCTCCAACCCATCTTCGCCGTTATGGAAATAATATTCCCGATCGAGGTGTATCTCGCAACTAGTGCGAATGTCTCATCATAATCGACTCCCTCTATCTGAGAGAAGGCTCACGCCACAAAACAGGCCTTGTGTTTCTCTATGCTACAATCTGCAACATACTTGCTTTTGTACAACCACCTGGAGGCTGGAAGTCACAATTGACTTCCCCATTGGCCTCAAAACCACCTCCCAAACATTGTTGCGCACAATGGAGTCATACTCCTCCAGCGTGGCCTCTCGCCAAGCTTGGTGGTCCACTGCCTGCGCAAATATCTATGGCTCAGTATCTGAGATACTCGTCACTAAAGCCAAATAGGATCCAAGTCTCACTAGAGGTTTACTCTCTCTAAACTGTTTCTTGGGCTCTCCTATGTTCTCCTTGGCTTCTTTCAGGCTCTCCTAAAACCATCTAGGTCTCCTCTTCCCTGAAGAAGTCAATGGAGAAGTAAGATCTCCCTGTCCAAGAGTTTCTACCTCAGGTCTAGTCTCAACACTTTGGGATCCCGAAGCCTCTGCCCCCTCTGCCTGAACACCCTCTGATTGTGACCCTGAAGCTGTGCAAGGTGACCCTGTCACCCCTGAAATTGGCGTACTGGAAACCCGAGGCTATGCTCCCTCTGAGACATCAATCTATGCCTCTACATCATCCTCCACATCGACTCTTGACTCAAGAGATCTCTGAAAATCCCTACCCTCCTCAAATCTGAGATCTCTGCTCACCACCACTCTCCTAAGTGATTGAATGTAGATACGGTAGGCTTTGGACACCTTTGAGTATCCAACTAGAATCCCCTGCTGGGATGTGGGGTCTAGCTTTGTCCTCTTCTCCGAGGGAACATGAGAATAGGTTATGTTGAATTTTAATGAAGATTTGTACCTTGTACAAGTGGTTCCTATGTTTTTTTTAAACTTTTACCTAGGAATGTGGTCCACAACTTAAAAGTGGGTCTTNNNTGGTAAAGTGAACTTTAAATTAGAAAGTGAAAAGTGACTTAGGAACTTAATGCACCAAGTGGGTTTTTATTTAAGTTGGGTGAGTGAAATTAAATAAAGTGAATATTAATGGAGCATTTAATTTCAACCGTTGATCTTGGGCAATGTGAGCCCTTGGATCAAAAGGGAAATCTAAAAGTCACTTAGGGATTCTAAAGGAGGAAAAAGGCCAAATGAGAATTCATTCTTTCTTGGAGAGATTGAGAGATTGAGAGAGAGTAAGAGAAGGAGAAAGTTTCCATTTTCTGAAGAAGGGTTTGCAACAAAGAAGAGGCACGATTTCCAAGGCAAAGTAGGGCACGAATTTCGAGGCAAATCAGCGGCAATATAAATCCGTACGGTACGGATTTGGTACAGGCCGTACAACAGCACGATTTCCAAGGAGAAAAGGGTGCATTTATTGATCCGTACGGACCGTACGACTGTCGTACAACAACAACAAATTTATGGGCACGTTTTCCAAGGAATCCGTACAACATTTATTGCTGGGACAGGCCGTACGATACGGCTGTCTGTGCACAGAAATTGAGATTGCAGATTTGGGTTTTCTTCCAGTCATTTTCAAGCACGGAAAATGAGGAAGAGATAAGTTAAATTCTGCTGGTTTTATTTTTGCTGATATGTAATTTCCAGAATTGAAGAAATAAGAAGAACTATTGCAGGGTGAGAAAACACTCAGAAAAATCAACAGGTTAAGCACCCAAAGATCCTCATGTGCTCGACATCGGGCCTCCTACCAATGAAGGCCTCCTCAAGAGTCATCTTACCCAATATCCTATGGGGACACCTATTCTGCAGGTAAACTGTAGTAGCACTCGCCTCTGCCCATAGGTAAAGAGGCAGACTCTGATCGTGCAGCATGGATCTCGCTGCATTGGTGATAGCTCGGTTCTTCCTCTCGACAACCTCGTTCCGCTGGGGGTTGTAGGGTACGGTCATCTGTCTTCTGATCCCATGCTGGGCACAAAAGTCTATGAACTGAGTGGAGGAATACTCTCCTCCATTATCCGACCGCAAGACCTTGATCTTCTTTCCGGATTGGTTCTCCACTAGAGTTCTGAACTCTTGGAACCTCTTGAAGACTTCACTCTTGGTCTTCAGGAAATAGATCCAGGTCTTCCTTGAGTAGTCATCATTGAATGTGAGATAGTACTCAGGACCACTCAAGGACTTCCGAGACATGGGCCCACACACATCTGTGTGTACTAAATCTAGTATCCCAGCTGACCTGGTGTCACTGCTGGGGAACGAAGCCTTGGTAAACTTACCAAGCGCACACCCTCTGCAAACATCCTGATGCTCTGTACTGATCTGTGGCACTCCGGTCACAACCTCTCTTAGTCCTCCAAAAGCCCCATGATGTAGATGGGCCATCCTCTGATGCCATAGCTCACATGTCTGTCTGCTGCTGTCGCTGCTCACTGCCAATGCATGACAAGGCTGATAAAGCAATTTGAATAGTTTCCCATCCCTCACTCCAATCACATGTCTTGAGGGAAGCGAGGACCCCTTCGGGTGTATGAAGACCTCGGTCCCTCTGAAGGACACCTCAAGACCTCTATCTTGGAGGGTGGAAACTGAAATCAAATTCTTCTTTAGCCCAGGGACATAGAGAACGTCCCTGAACGATATAGGTGGCATGCCGTCTCTCTGAAAGGTAACAATGCCAATCCCAACAACTCTGACCAAGGAGTCATCTCCGAGAGCAATCTCCATCCCGACGTCTGTGTCTCTGATATCAGTCAATTTCTCTCTCACTCTAGTCATATGGCTTGAAACCTCGCTATCAATATACCAGACACTGGGTGCCGTCTCAACTGTAGTGCAACATATGAGGAAAGCACACTCTCTCTCAAACAAAGTCCGAAACTCTGCCTCCTTTGCTGTAGCTGTGGTACCACCCTTCTTCTTCTTCTTGTTGGGACACTGTCCAACATAGTGCCCCATCTTCTTACAAACAAAGCACTTCACTTTGCTCATATCTTTCTTCTGTCCACTACTGCTCTCTCCTCCCTGTGGTGGGGCCCCAAACTTGGGACTCTGCTGACCTCCCTGACCGGTCTTCTTTCCCTTTGACTAAAGAGCAAGATCCTCATCACCCTGCACTGTCTGCTTCTATCCATAAGCCTCTGATATAAGTCTAGTCTCCTCCCGAACAAAATCATCCCACAATCTCTCCCAAGTGGGCATGATCTCCCTGGCAACAATGCCACGAACAAATGGACCCCATGGTTTGGTAAAGTTGTTTAAGGCCGTCCTCACCATAGAATCTGGGTCCACTACCTCTCCAACGGCTCCAAGCTCATCTTTGATTTGGGTGTATCGGCCAAGGAAAGAAGTCATCGACTCAGTCTTGAGCATGCAAATGCCCCTAAGTCGATCATACAGAACCATCTTTCGGTTCTGGTTAGAGCTTTCATAAAGCTTGCATAGAGATGCCCACATCTCAAATGCATAAGCTTTCCCGGTCAAGTGGGGAATGATGTGATCCCGCACTACATCACATATCGTCCTCTTTGCCTTGTTGTTCCTCTTTTTGAACTCTGCTAACAAGACGGGAGTAGTAGCAGGGGGAGCAAGAACAACGGCCTGAACTATATCTCATAGTTCGAGGTCCTCCAAGACAAAGACAATCCTGGCCTTCCAAGGCGACCAGTTGCTAGCTCCATCTAGCCTATCCTCCACACGCATCTGAGATGCTGACATCACTGTCGACTGCACTCAAATTGATGCTGCAACTGTAGAGGAACGTTGCCTCACTCCTGTCAACACAGGTGTTAAAAGAGGCAAACGAACACCGACCTCACTCCTAGCAATATAGGTGTGAAAAGAGGTCGTGAAAAATCAGCCTCACTCCTACCACGTAGGTGTTAAAAGAGACTAATGAAAATGTCCACAAACTGCTCTACAACCCTCCACAAAATTCTGCCAACAACCTGCCACTAAACTCAGTCAATGGCTGTCCACAAAATCTGCCCAAAAGATGTCTAAAATAGTCCACAAAGATGCTGTCCAAAACTCAGCAAAAATCAGCCACCAAACTCTGATACCATGAAGATTTTCAAGGTGCTAACAAGCTGCCAACTAGGTCTG
>CBVK0103140353.1:5446-35094 GCA_900067695.1 Picea abies
GTATGTATGTATGTATGTATTTGCTTTTGTGGGTCTTTGAAGCCTCTTTTTAAGAGAAACATTTCATTGTTATCAAGACCTCTTTGGGAGAGAATATGGAAGTTTATGATTTGGATTTTATATTTTTCCAGCTACATTCCCTTTGGGCCTTCAACCCCTTATTCCCATGAAATGAGGGACAATTCCTTCTTGGTTCAGTACACCCAAAAATACCAAAAGATGGGGAGATGAGAGGATGAAGTGTGGAAAATGATAAGTATGGTTGGGAATGGCATGATGACGTTGTCAAGGGGACCTCCTAGTAGAAAACCCATCCCTAAGGGTGACCACTTACTAGAGAACAATGTCAACCACCAAGGTGAAACAAGGAAAAACACATAATTTCTAAGTAGACGTTACATAATCAAAAGCAATTAAAAAATGAAACACACTCAAAATGCCTCAAATATTAAAGTGACACTTACCACAATACATTACTTGTACCTCATGGAGAAAGACCCATTTTCTTCCGGAAGCAAGTTGATGTGGTGAATGCCATCATGATGAACTGAGGTGGTGTGGTGGTGATGTGGGTCTCTACTTGTGCATGTGGACTTTGTTAACCATATGTCTCTCGATACTCCATGTCTGTAACCTGGAGGCCTCGAGACATCATATCCTCAATAATCCCTAGAAATTTGGGATAACAAGACCAACATAGTAAGCTCATTGAAGAGATACACATGAGGATTAAATAGATACATGTGGAAGCCTGGGCCATTTTTGATCCTATAAAGAAATCGAAAAAAATTGTTGATATCCAAGCTAAGGATAACCACCTGTATGCGATGGATGAAGTTAACAGAGATACAACGACAAAAATATGATAGTTTAGGCCTACATTTCAAGTAGAATACATTTCTCTTCAGCAACTGGTCTCTCTTGCTGAAACATAGTGGAATGTTATGTTGGCTACCAGACCTGAGGTACCTAATTTCAATGCCATGCAAGAATTTGTTGTGGGAGTCTTGATTTTGGTGAGGAAATGGCAGGATAGGGTTGCACATTATGATAGTTTCTGTGAGCAATCCCTTGCCATTGTTCTGGAGTTTTTCCCTTTGTTTGAAGGTGACCATAGCAAGCCAATAGAAGGTTGACTCGGGATGAGTCAAGGATTATAGTCAGAGCAGGTTGGGCCATTCGTTTTGAAGATCACCATGTTTTGTGGATGTATAAAGGATTTTCAGAACAATATAGCACACCCGCAGTGGATCCAAGTGGTAGAAATATAATTGTCACTACACCAACAAGGAAACAAAGTGATGAGTCAGATGGGAAAAGCATTAGAAAGATATGGAATGTTCGAGCACATGCCAGAAGGATGCATAATCAAGAAAGTGTAACAACATAATCAAGAAGCCAATAAGTCCCATGGAAAATTTATAAAGAATGGAGTTGTGTAATGGGTTGGGGTTCTATCCTAAGTTTATGTTCTGGGTTTTCCATTGGCTATATTCTTGCTGTCTTGTTATTGTGGGTTTTTTGGGTTTTCTTGTTATTGAGAATTATTGAGTAGAACTATAACTGCGTAGAGTTTCAGAGTTGATATCAGGTACCTCATTACTAATTCATTTGTATACGTATTGATAGATAATAATGTATTCCATGTATGATCGGCTATGAAAAGATAATATATATTGGATTATTCAAGGGCCCAAAAAATTGTTAATATGTGGATGAATGCATGGTTTCTTTCTTGTGTAATCTTTTCTATTTTGTGTAATTTCTAGTTGTGTTTTTGTTTAAACAACTTATGTAATATATGTATTTACTTTGATGTTGCACCACATGGACTGTTTAATTCTTTTACTGGTCTAATCCTTTCAATGTTACAATATATTTAACTTTAAATATGGAATTGTACTGTAATGCGTTGGTCTTGATGTTGTGTCCTCTTTAACTTGCTTTATTACAAAAGTATCAATAACGATTTAGGTGAGGCCTCCTTCTCTTGCGTAAGGTTGAATATTCTAGTGCAATTAGACTATAATGGTACCTTTGTTAGTAACCTCCAAGAACCTTGGTCTCCAACTTCATGCCAGCAAGTGGTGCCAATTCCATAAAATTCCCTGGCATAACATCAATGAATGTCACTCAAACAGTTCATTGGTGGCTGAGATGAAAGCCTCAGAGTCAAATGTGGGTTTTGACTCAAAATCATAACTAGATACGGAGAAGCAGATCATTGATGCAGAACCCAATGCCACCGTCGCTACCACTAGGGTCCAACCACATGAGCCTGAAGAACCAGAAGAAGGTGAGCACCTTTTACACTCACAGATGTGGGTGAAGGGTGATTTTCTGCACTTCATTATTGATAGCAGAAGTCAAAAGAACCTCATCTCAGTAGAGGTCGCCAAGCGGTTGGACCTGCCAACAACACCAAATCCGCAGCCTTACACCATCGGGTGGCTCTACCAATGGAGAGATATTTGTGCCAACCAATAGTGTCTCCTACCATACGACATCAATCCCTTCAAGGATGAGGTATTGTGTGATATTTACCCCTTTAATTTTTTGATGTTCTTTTAGGCCAACCTTACTTATGGAAACGTCATGGTGTATATGATTCTAGACCTCTCAGCATTATTATTACTTTGGGTAGAAAATTGTACATGATAACAAAGGTAGCTTCTCCTACTACCATTTCTTTGATATATTCTAAGAAATGCAGGAAGGTCATCTCCCATACCAAGATTTTTTTTTCTTTATGATTCACTCTCAAAGTGAACAAAAGTTCGCAGCCACAACCATGGCCTCCACACAAGGCCTCTCCACACAACAAAAGCAGGTGGACAAGTTTGTGGAGGAATACAAACACATGTTATCCTCACTCACTGGGGTACCTATGCACTTTTAGGTCAAGCATTCAATTGATATGAACCTTGACACACCTCTACCCAATGGGCTAGTCTATTTCCGATCTTTTATGAAAAATGAGAAAATAAAGCACCAGATCCAAGATCTGCTTGAAAGGGGCACATCCGACCAAGCTCCTCACCCTGCAAAATCACAATTGTACTCATGCAAAAGAAATATGGAACATGGTGACTCTGCATTGATTATAGGGTCCTAAAAAAAATCACAATCAAGAACCAATACCCAATTCTACAAATTTATGACCTTCTTTACCAACTCAAGGGAGCCAAGTACTTCAATAAGATTGACCTAAATTCTGGCTAGCACCAGGAATATAATAGAATAATGTATGTAAGACTTATTTCAAGTCCAAATAGGGTATTTTTGAATGGTTGGTCATGCCCTTTGGTTTGATGAACACCCCAACCACTTTCATGAGGTTGATGGAGGATATCTTGTAGCCTTTCACCAATTATTTTGTGGTGGTATATCTGGATGATATCCTCATCTTCACGAAGAATTGGGAAGAACACTTGAATCATATTCAATAGGTCCTTCATATTCTGTGACAACACAAGCTATATGCTAACTTAGAAAAATGCTCCTTCAACATGAACAAGGTCCAATAACTAGGATACATTGTCGATGAGCATAGTGTGCATGTGGATCCATCTAAGATCTATGTAATTCATGACTAGCCAACCCAAAACACACTAACTAATTTTCAAAGTTTCTTGGAACTTGCCAATTTATATTGCAAGTTTGTGTTGGGATTCTCCCATATCGCATGGGCCCTCAGCTAAGTGACCAAGGGTGGTGGTAAAGAAAAGTTCATGTGGGAACAATTGCAATAGAAATAATGCAATGATATGAAAAATCACATGTGCTCAGCACCAGTTCTCTCACTACCCAATCTACAACAACCGTTTGTGATTGAGACAGATGCTTCTGATTATGTCGTCAATGCAATCATCTAGTGTCCTACCATAGTGAGACACTATCAGATACCGTTTGTAAGTACCCCACTTATAACAAAGAAATGTATTCCATTGTACAATCCTACCACCAATGAAATCATTACATTCTCATGAAGGAGACAGTCATCCAAACTGATCACAAGCCTTTGTAGTTCATGGAGACAAAAGGAAAATTGTAGAATGATCACCATCAAAAGTGGTGCACAGACTTCAAACAATTTCATCTCAACATCAAATATAAGACAGGGAGCACCAATCGCATTGTTGAATTCCTTAGTCGATCCCAGTTGCAGCATTAACCACAATTCTCCACTCCCACGGACATGAGGCCTCAGGGTGGCCCCAAATCTACAAGAGAGATCTTGACTTTTCTACCACTTACCAAATGTTGGGCATAGGCACACCCGTCACTGACTTTCATCTTCAGGATGGACTATTATGCCATATGGGTCATCTATGTGTTCCTTCAAGAAAGAAGGAAAATATGATTTGGGAAGATCATTACAGTCATATTGTGGGACACTTTGGTGTGGAAAAGACAATGGTAATGTTGCAAAAATATTTCTATTGGCCAAAACTTCAATAGGAAGTTCGAAAGTACATTTGGTCTTGCACTGCCTGCACTATTTCCAAACCAACCATTAAGAAGAAATATATGTACACCCCTCTCCCTACTCCCAACAAGCCCTGGGAATCCATCTCAATGGACTACATGTCTATCCTTCCTTCAACGAAGCAGGAAATGACTATATTTTTGTGGTGTTTGATCGATTTTCTAAGATCGATATTCTAATAGCTTTCAAGAAGAGCGTCAAAGTGGAGGCCACTACCAACCTCTTCTTTGAATGAGTGTGGGTACATTTTGGGATACAAAAAACCATCATCTCAGATCAAGTGTTACAAGGGAAAAACTCTCTATGGCCAAGGGTAAACCACAACAGACAGGTATGACTGCAGAAATCAACTCAATTCCAACATGTGCTATATAAACTAGTGTGAAATACGAGGAAGAAGCCTACCTTGATCCAATCGTTTGATGTCATTCCACCATTGAGCACTTTGACCCAAATCTTTACACCTACAAGAAGTTCTCAACAAACAAGCGATGCAAGTATATAGTGACAATATATAAAATGAGTTAGCACATCAGATAGCACAATCCATTAATAAACATTACAAACATGCCCATGGATAATAATCATACATTTGCAAGATATCGATAGGACGGGAAAGGAGTATTTCTATTAATAATTGATCAACATAAGTATCAACATTACAGACTTTTGTGTTGGCACGGTTCAAAACCAAGAAACCAAGTTCCTTCCAACTGGGTCTCCACCACTTCAATCCTCCACCAAAGGCAAGCTCATGGAAAAGAGGTAATGAGGTCCTCTCAACATTAAGGAAAGAGCTTGGGGGTTGAACATTGTGTTCATACTTGAGGGACAAAGGGATGCAAACTCAATATGAAGTAATTTCTCCAGAGTAACTTTGCTCTCAAAGTTGAATGCTTTCTCTCCTTTTTCCATAGCTCGAAATTGTGCTCTTATAGCCTCCATAATGCAAGTGAAGGGTCAAGTCAAAACGTTTCCAGTATATGGAAGGCCAAAGATCAGTGTCGTGACATGGAAACCTGACCTCATTTTGTATTTTCTGGCACAAATCCTGATATACGCGAGTTGTAGTAGAGCAACAAGTGTATATGCATCTTGCAGAGCAATTAGGGAGTGTATATGTGGAAAAATATATATTTTTGGCTCTGGATTTATAAAAAAAGGGGTTGATAAGTATGCATAGGGAAATGGAAAAAGGCACTCTGTGCAAGATAGAAATGGTGAGGCAAATCTTTCTATAACAAATTCCCCCTAATGTGTGAGATCAAAGGAGTATCTGCGATGGCCGAAATACATTATAAATAACCCAGAAGTGGAGTGGTAGAGAACCAGCTAGACAAACTCAATTTCTCATTACATTATGTACTGACTTTGCATACATGGGTGCCAAGAATACAGTGCAGATCCATGTGGAAAATATACCAACAAGTGTTCATGGCCATGAGTAGGCAAGTATAAATGCAGTTACATGCCAAAACTGTCATAGTCATGAACAAGGCCCAGTGAAACCAGTCTCAAAATCAATCTGAAGATATCTATATACCATGGAGTACAATCTAATCTCCCATGATCGTTGACATAGATGATTTTAGGGGCTAAATTTCGCTCATGGGATAATTTTCCATGGTTTTTCCAAAAACAAGATTCGTTATTTTAAAAATGTTTCACCCAAATTCTATAGGATAAAATTATTTTACCTTAAAAATCACCAAAATTTTATAAAAACTATATAAAATCCTTAGAAATTTGAATATTTTTACAAAAATATCGCCAAACATTTATAGTTGGCATATGAAGGATAAATGAGATTCACCAAGGTTTCTACATTTTAAAATAAATTTCCATCCTTAAAATCATCCCTGACTGTTGAAGTCAAATAGGTACTGGTCTAATGAAATGGAAGCAACATCTCAGGAAAGCTGTGTCCACAAAGTGATGTCTTCAAGTCTTCAATACAATCCGCCAATGGTGCAAGTCTACATCATGTGAATAACTGAGTTGAGGTCGAACACAATGAGACATCGTTTGATTATGGATCATTAAGGTATACCGTTAACAAACATGAGACAACCTACCAATGATGAAAGTAGGTATCAAGGCACTGAGTACATCTCTACAAATGTGAATAATGGAGCTGGTGTCGAACACTTGAGAGATCCATTGATAATGAGACATTGATGTATAACATCTGTCAATGGCGAGAGAGCCTGC
The DNA here is from genome assembly GCA_900067695.1 of Picea abies. Lineage (NCBI taxonomy): Eukaryota > Viridiplantae > Streptophyta > Pinopsida > Pinales > Pinaceae > Picea > Picea abies. Next base: position 12,147 of record CBVK0103140353.1, read on the forward strand.
CACTAATGACTGCAAGCCTCAAGGTACTCATAAAACTCTAGGTCTCGTATCTAGAATACATGAGCTGAATTTGATGGAAAGAGACCCACTGAAAGGAGAACATTAAGGTATCTCTCATCAGTCAGCACGAGGAACAAAGTAGGAGCTTCATGATTTGGTGGAGATCAGACGAAGAAAATGTTCACAAACCAATGACCCTGTGCGTCTTTCATGTGTGCCAAATGCAATCGGTACATGAAAAAGACCCTCTGAATAGCAGCCAATGATGAAAACTGCTGACAAAGGTGAGGAAACCACCAATAAGGATAATGGAATCCAAGACACTGCACGAATCCCAAAGTGTGAATAGATGTCTTGCCATCAAACACAAGGGAAACCACCCAGTCAATGACCATGATGAAATGTCGATTGCTGGGCTCAAGGTGACCTACCAATGATGGAAGTAGGGCCAAGGTGCATCATAAGACCAAAGTATCATGTGATTCTGAGACAAATTGAGGGTATGGCTGACATGAAAAGTCAATATTTCTAAGGAGTGGCCGAAACAGGTTGATAGACTTCCTTTGAACAAGATCGTGAGACATACGGTGGACTCCAACAACATAGACTTAATGATGTGACAACTAGATGCAGGAGGCATCCATAAGGTTCTCTATAGTGATTGGAAGATTAACCACTCGGTAAAGAAAACTTTGTAACGAGATCAGCTTCCTAAGGCCATGCTAAACCCAAAATTATGATGACGCAACGACTCAATAACTTTGTGCTCTATTCAAAGGTGACACAACTGTTGCCAATTACAATATATTACTCCCTTCCCGACTGTCTTTTTTTTTGTTTTTTCATAACAAGTGAATGCTATGATACAGAGGAGGGAATGAGTGTCGCAAGTAAGAAAAAATAGTTCCAGCAGTGGAACGTACCTATGTTCAATGCAAGGAAATGCATGCGTGAGATGGACCCTCGGGATGATGTTCCCTCCATGGTATAGGGTGTCAAATTGCGAAGGATATAAACAAGGCTTTGCTTGGTTGAGGATGAAAACTGCTTGGGCCATGGTTTATAACGCAAAACGAGAATTGACTAAAGGCTCAATACTGCAAGCAAGGGCATGGGATGCAATCACAATTTAACGCCAAAAAACGTCCTTTTTTATATCTCTTAGTCTACTTGGTGTGAAAAAGGGGTAAACTTGTTCCAAATAGACGTCTTTTCAAATACAGTTTATGAGTGTGAAAAAGACAAGTTCACTTGGCGATCTTTTCCATTTTTGATAGAGAGTCGGAAAATAGATTAACTAGGAATCATGATCTTTCAAATTCAATTTTAACGAGTGTGAAAGGGAAAAATCACTCAGCGATCTTTTCAATTTTTAGACGAGTCAGAAAAGATCTTAATTGAGACTTGTGACCTTTCAAATCCAAATTAACGAGCGTGAAAGGAACAAATCGCTCGACAATATTTTTTCTTTTTGAACAAGTCAGAAAAGGGCTTAACTTGGAATCGTTTTTAGTTCTAATCAACATGTAAAGGGGGAGGCCAAGGCTCCCATCCCAGCCTTCTGCTGAAATTCAGTATCCTGTGGATAGCTGACAAAATCTTCGGAAAGCCCAAATCTCTCCAAGTCGAGGAGGAGAAAGTGATAACGGAGTACATAGTCTTTGTTATGGTTCAAATAATGTCTCTTAGTGGAACAAACATAGGTGGGGGTATGGGATGTCCTGTTAGGTCGTCCCAGTCAAAGGGGACCTTGTTAGGACTCGATGAGAGAGTATTCAAAGGAAGAATGAATCTCTCTTGTTTAGAAGGGGGAAGGCTTGGAATGTTGATGGCGTGTTGGGAGGGTACATCACTCTTTTCAGGGAGAGTCGGTTTGACCAAAAATGGCACCATCATGGTCACTTGTTCAATTATAGGTTGAAGAGGATGCATGGTAATGGGGGCAGGAGACGCTTCACCCTCCGTGGAGGGGGTGAGGTCAAAGGAAAGTCTCGGCGGTGAGACCACTGGGATCATTAAAGGTGAAGTGGTGTGAGGAAGAACAATGGGTGTCTTGGAGTCCGAAGAGATTTTGGGTGAGCTCCATGCCTCTAATATCCCAACAGTCACTAGGCACAAGCGAGTAAGATGGCTTCCTTCATAAGTCCTGCAAAAGAATTTAGGCTTACGTCTGAGATGTCTAGGTTTCTCGATGGGACTAGCTGAGGAAAGAGAGTCATTTCTTGTATGATGAATAGGAGTCAGAGACATGACACAGCTATGATTAGGGGTGAAAAGGATGGTTCCTCCAACATAATTGGTAGAGGTTGGAGGCGAGTTGTCGACATGATTTGTAGAAAGTGTCGATTCATCCCCAACATGACTAGCAGAGGTGGGCGATGGTGCACTAGTGTGGCTTACAGTGGTTGGGCTAGTGATAGATTGCGGTATTGGATTCCAAGGTCCCGCAAAATATTGATTCTGAAACATTGCAGGCCATAAAGGATCTTGGTATACTCCTTGTCCTGGTCCAGAAACATGGTAGTTTATGCCAAGGCGGTCTGAAGAGGTCTGGACAGGCATCATCACTGAGTTCTGTAAAGAGACCGAGGTAGGATAAGAATTATTCGAGTGAGGATATATGTTTCCCCCTTGTGAGGGTGTCCCATAAGGAGGGTAGCCTGAATTTTAAAATTGATTCTCCCCATACGGAAGACCTGGGGGTATTTGAGGACCTGGTGCAGAAAAAGTGTTTAAAGGGACTGACATGGCAGATGAAAGATACATGGGTGGGGTGTAATAAGCACCCATCTGAGCACTGGATCCTGAAAGAGCATAGCTAGGATTGGATCCATAAGGGGGAAGGTTCCAACCTCCCATGGGAACAAGATTCATATCAAATGAGGGAGTGGGCATGGGAGTGATGGTGCCCCTGGGTCCCATGCTAGGATTCATGTAAGTGGACTAGAGAGGGGGTTGTACGTGGGAAGGCATATCAATAGAAAAATGACTAGAGACACAAGGTGTGGATTGAGCATTGTAATCATGCATACCATTGTAAAAAACATAAGGGTCTGCCCCCATGAAATGAGGAGGCATCATGGAGGGGGTAGTAGTGAATGGAGGAGTAAAAGGAACTGCGCTATTCATGATAATGAAACCAAAAACCAGAATCCTAGGGCCATCTAGTAATCAAAGAGCATACCAAAAAGTCAAATGACCAATATGCATGCAAATGAGCTAAAGTGACTGAGTGGCCTCCCTCGCTAAAGAAGGTATGCCTTGTCTAGGAGGGACTTGAGACTCCCTGCTAAATTTTGGAGGTAACAAAATCAGTTATAAGGGCCCTCGTAGGCTTAACAACCAGTCGGTCATATCCCCCTAGAGAGGTAATCCTCCATAAAGGTTGTGCATTGTCCGACCTCTATCTAACTCAGGATACAAGCAGAATAACCCCTACAAGTAACCTATGAGAAACCTAAGTCAAGCAACTAATCAACCAATATATAACCAATCCACAAATGAACAGTCATAAGTCTGGATTATTGTATGGGTAGGGTAACAAAGCCCAAAATATTGAAAGTACCACCTCTCACAAAGGTATGGATACTAGCAATATCCCCAAATATGAATAAATCCACAGAAATATCTCTGACGCTAGGTGAGTATCCAGGGGTTATCCCTTCAACAAACTTCGCGCGATCTCGTGCTTAACTCTGGTGTGAGCGGAGCCTCCTGATATTACCAATTATACAATGGATTTCTCAACTCCTTGTCTCAGACACATATGTTGATTTAATTTCCTTGGAGAAGTTTACTCACAAAATCATGTTCCAAGGCACTAAATCTTAGGCTAGTTTGTGCACCCTAAACAATAAAATCGTTACTAATCAATTTTAGTTTAAAGCGTAAATTTTATTGGTCGTGAATACTAAAAAAGGTATGGAAATGAAACTCATGGTGTTATGAGTCTACATGAAAATAAAAATAGATATAATGCAAAGCCTAACTTTAACTTTTTAGTGATATGCTAGATAAAAACAATGCAATATTCAAATTTAACTTTGCAACTCATAAGTAAAATGCAATATTTTTCTAAATGTGCTAAGCTAATGATATAGGTTCCAAGACAAAAATACCAACCAATGCAAAATACCTATTTTTTTTGTATTTTCAATGTATTAAAAAGAAAATGCATGGACTGATAAGTGACTTGATATATAACTTCTACTGTGTATAAAAGCAATCACTTGAGCAAAATACCAAGCAGTTAAGCAGACAACCCAACTACCAAGGAAAAATAAAAAACGAAAAACAAAGAGAAAGACGCCGCCCAAAAATTCAACTCCAAATAGGTTTCTTGTCATCCTAGATAATCTCAACAAGCACCACAGAGACCTAAGAAGGCTCAGTGATCCTCAAAACGCACCCAACAATCACTAAACCAGGCAAGAAAGCAAGGGGAAGTGGTATATGCGACTGTTCAAGAGGAAAGGGCGTATATACACCTCTTGTAGTGAGACAACAAGCATGTCTACGCCAATTGCAGTGAGACAACAAGCGTGTATATGTGACTGTCAAGGAAATAAGGGCATATATTCTTTAAAACAAGGCCAAGCAAGGGTAAAAGGATGGAAACTCAGACCCAAAATGAACAGAATCTATCCAGTAGTGATACGACAAGAAACACAAAGGAAATAGAGCAAGGTAAGAAGAAAAAGGTACTTCAACCCTTAGAAAGAAGATCTCTCCCCAGTGGAGTTTCCATTTCTATTACAAGGGAAAAAATCTCTATGGCCAAGGGTAAACCACAACAGACAGGTATGGCTACAAAAATCAACTCAATTCCAACATGTGCTATATAAACTAATGTGCAATACGAGGAAGAAGCCTACCTCGATCCAATTGTTTGATGTCGTTCCACCGTTGAGCACTTTGACCCAAAGCCTTACACCTGCAAGAAGTTCTCAACAAACAAGTGATGCAAGTATATAGTGACAATATATAAAATGAGTTAGCACATCAGATAGCACAATCCCTTAATAAACATTACAAACATGCCCATGGATAATAATCATATATTTGCAAGATATCGATAGGACAGGAAATGAGTATTTCTATTAATAATTGATCAACAGAAGTATCAACATTACAGACTTTCATGTCGACATGGTTTGAAACCAAGAAACCAAGTTCCTTCCAACTGGGTCTCCACCACTTCAATCCTCCACCAAAGTCAAGCTCATAGAAAAGAGGTAATGAGGTCCTCTCAACAATAAGGAAAGAGCTTGGGGGCTGAGCACTGTGTTCAGACTTGAGGGACAAAGGGATGTAGACTCAATATGAAGTAATTTCTCCAGAGTAACTTTGCTCTCAAAGTTGAATGCTTTCTCTCTTTTTTCCATAGCTCAAAATTGTGCTCTTATAGCCTCTAGAATGCAACTGAAGGGTTGAGTCGGAATGTTTCCAGTATATGGAAGGCCAAAGATCAGAGATCTTCTATAGTGACATGGAAACCTGACCTCATTTTGTATTTTCTGACACAAATCCTGATATACACGAGCTGTGGTGGAGCAACAAGCGTATACGCATCTTGCAAAGTAGTTAGGTAGCATATATGTGGAAAAATATATATTTTTTACTCTGGATTTATCAAAAAAGGGGTTGATAAGTCTACATAGGGAAATGGAAAAAGGCCCTCTGTGAAAGATAGCAATGGTGAGGCAAATCTTGCTATAACATCAGGACAACAAGTTCCTTAGCACATTTTGTTTGATCCTATGGTCACTTTTGGACACCAAGCTCACCAAATACACTACCTTCCACCCCCTAAATGATGGCCAGAAAGAGGTCGTTAATAGGATGATCATCCATATCTTACACATGTACAACTCCAAGAATCCATGAACATGGGATGAGAGTCTCCCCTATGTTCAACATAGCTATAAAAGAGCTATCCATATCTTGATCAGCGATAACCCATTTTAGGTGGGTTTGGGATTTCAACCATTGGGTTCCATTGATGGCGCACTACCCCTTGCGACCACATAGGAAGAATATTCACATTTTCAATATAAGGCTAATAAAGCCACCAAATTTATTGAATGGATTCAGCACATACAACAACAATTCCATGATATTTTATAGAAATCTAATGCTAAGTACGAGAAGCGCCATGATCAACACCGAGTGCCACACAAGTTTTAGGTGGGAAACAAGGTTTTGTTGGATTTGAATAAGGAGAACCTTACAGGACCCAATTGAAATCTTCAACCAATTTTTTATGGTACTTACACCATCACCAAGGATATGGGTGACAATGATTTTGAGCTAAGTATTCCCCCCTTCCTTGGCTTGCACCCAGTGTTCAATGTGGACCTCCTTCGGCCATATTTTCCACCATTATTGGACACATCGAAGATAGCATTGAAATTGACAAAGATAAAACCTATCTCCATGGAATAGGAAACCATTGATTACATTGTGGACACACAGGTTAAGGGAACTCACCAACAAAGGATCCATATTTATCGGGTTATCAAAACATGTCAGCTCCTACACCAAGGAAAATGGCTCACCTAGGTCCAAGTTCAATAGAAGTTTACCCATCTGACGGGGGACACTCAACACAATGGAGACCATTACTTCCTAAGGGGGGAGGATTGATCTAGGTGGATATTAGTGGGCACTGACCTATTCCACTGGCTCAAAGCATAGTTTTCCATATTGGTAGTTTTACTACACTTTTTTTGGGTCCTGAACTTTTGGGGCCATTTTGAGGCATTAAACAACATTTTTTTTGGGTGAAACAAAACCCATACATTAGCCAAAGGTATGGTATGGGATGGTTGGAATTATTACTTCTTAGGTAGACCTTTCCAATGAGCTATCAAGAACACGAAACAAAGATTGTATGCAAAATTTATGACCCCAGGAAGTTGGCATACCAACTAACCCCATTGGGGCCCATAAGCCTTTTGGAGTTTCATCTCCTAGGGTTACGTACATTTTGGATGTTTAGGGATTCCTCATTTCTTATTTATGATAAAAAGACCTTTCATCCTCATTGTAATGCACTCTGGTGAATGCACATAGCCATCGCATTTGTTCTAAAAGATAAGATACCACCATTCAAGTGAGTTTGAGTTTGTTTCATTCTACATTTTTACAGTTCAACACATTTCGTTTATTAATAGAAGTCCAGTTTCATTGTATCTTTGTGTTCTTTTTATAATTTTGTATTTCATTTTGTTCCATTTATAAATCCACATCACCACTCTTTTAAAATTTTTAATGAGCCTTGTCTCTTAAAATTTACTCTCCCTTTGTTTATTATTTCACACATTTAATTGATGTATTTTTCTCACTAAATTTATATTAATTGGATGTGTTTTTTAATTTGAGAATCATGATAGTATGCATTACTTTCCTTAACATGCTAATTTGTTTTCTTTGTCTTGTTTTTTTTTTCTTTTTTCATAGTCCATGCATCGTAGACAATGTTATTGCGACTCATGAATTTCACTCACTCTACTTTGTTAAAAAGTGTTATGTAGAGATGTCCAAGGACTTCAAAACTTCTCCTCACCATCAAATGGTTCCCATATGATTTCTAGATTTATAAATTTAAAAATAAACATCTTGTATTGTTCTCAAGGAAGAGGTCACAAACGAGTGTGGCATTCCTATTCAATTTTGGTGCTAATGGTTGTGACTAAAAAAAAAAAAACCATGCTTATCATTTAAATAGGTTGTTTTTAATATTTGAGGAGTCTCAATCTATTGGCCACTAGAGAAATGTTTGAAGCAAGGATCTTTAAAGTTTTCAAGATATGATGAATTGTTGAATGCCTTTGCATGCTTCATTTTTGTAACGTACCCAACCCCAAGCTTAGTTCCACTACCTCCAAAATGACCTGGCATAGCTCTAATACCACAATGTAGTGTACCCATGCCCACATACTATATCGCGCCACTTGAGAAACTCTTATGGTATCAACAAAAATCCACTCAACATGGATCTGGTACCACTCTGTAAATTATTCCCTACATATGCTACAACTATACTAGCTAAACACTATCAAGCCCACCATGCATATTCATATAAATTCATAGTTAATAACACAATGCATTCACAAATAAAATGTGCATCATATGGATAATTAACAAAAAATAAATAAACACAATTCACACGCATTTAATCACAACAGTGAAAGAACAATATTAATAATGGCACGTACTATTTAGGGAAGAACCAACTAGCTACAAACCTCAGATGTTCCTCCTAGTCGTAGATACTACTATTGTAGCTCTCAACAACAAGTCACTATTGGAATACTAAGAGGGGGGTTGAATCATTTTGAGAACAATTAATAATTTTAATCAAAATATAAAACCTCGAATAATTTTCAATAGTTTCTCATTAGCATTCAATATCTCATCAACACCATAATTCAATGCATAAACATCACATAAACACAATACACCAGAATTTTACATGAAAAACCAATGCAGGAGAAAACCACATAATGATTTTCTTATTTGTCAAAGAGTATATTCATTGGAAGAACCAAATTCCTATTTCTCCAGCTATAGCTGGAAGGAGGCTCCAACCCCCTATTTACATACTGCAACATGAAGGAAGCTTCAACTCCCTAATTTACCGGCTCCAACCGGAAGGAGGCTACAACCCCCTTTCCTTTCATCATACAACCACCCTAAAATACAATCTGTCACTACCTATGTCATTGTAATTTATAACTTGTTGTTGCTATTGTTTCTGATACTTTTGTTGTTGCTACTGATTTCAATATCTCATCAAGACTTCAACCTGCAGCTGACCTGGGTTTTGGATCTATGATCTTCAACAATTTTTCTTCACAGGTCTATGACCCATACACTATCTTCTTGCAGATGTCCATGCTTTTCCCTACTGAAGCTTGTGGATGTATGTGCTTTTCCTCCTGAAACTTGTGGATTTACAAAAATAACCGGTATCTGTAACACTTCTCCATACGTTCGGCTCTTGTAAACTTCTACAATCACTCGAATTCATTGACTTCCACTTATTAGATTCATATATGATAATTAGTATCCCCATAAGTGATATTCAATTGACTCTTATCTTTGTTTTAATGAGGATATCATGATTACATGTAATTGACATGTAACTTGATAACTTTTGTTTACAGTTACTTTAATATGCAACTTGTTAACTTTTGTTTACAACTCCTTTACCTTGACATGCAACTTGTTTACTTTTGTTTATAGTTACTTAAACATGCAACTAACATGCAACTAGTTAACTTTTATTTACAACTACTTTACTTTGACATGCAACTTGTTAACTTCTTGTTCAAGGGTTGACATAAACGACAACCAATCTTTCAACACTTCAACAAAAATTAATCTTCTAACAATTAATGACAATTAATATTTCAACAATCTCCCCCTTTGGCATTGATGGAAACACTTAGACACAACACTTAGACATGGTTGATGAAAACATTCATGCTTATGTTGACTGGACCTATCTTCATGACTCTTCTCTTTGTTTCCATGCCTCTATTTTTCTCTACCCCTTTGACATTAATGGAAAAGGGTGGATTCATCTTGGGGTTGCTCCCCCTATCTATAAGTCTTTGATATCTACTAATGTTTCTCTTCATGGTGATACTCATGTAAATCTATGATATAAAGGATTAAAAACAATTCAAGTCTTTCATGATTTCTGCTTCTCTCCCCCTATTTTATTGTGCAAACTTCCATGTAGATCAATGTGGGGCTGAAATTACTCCAAGTTTCTATCGAATATACTCAAAATTTTACCTCGAAAGAGGTTTGGTGAAGATATCTGCAATCTTTTCTTTTGTCCCAACATACTATACCTTTATGTTCTTCTCTATAACTTATTCTTGTAGAAAGTGAAACTTGATCAAAATGTGTTCCATCTTGGAATGCATCATTGGATTCTTAGAGATACTTATAGCACTGGTGTTATCACATAATATCAGAATAGGCTCGTCATATTCCATTGTATGTCCTATAAAGTTTACTTCATCCATATAACCTATGTACAACATGTTGTTGTTACAATATACTCTACTTATGTTGTGGACAATGATACTAAAGATTGTTTCTTGGTCAACCAGGATACCAAACAATCACCCAAGTAGAAGGCTATTCCACTTGTGCTTCTTCTATCATAAACACTTCATTCCCAAACCACATATGTGTATGCAATTAGAGATATATCATTCCCTTTAGGATACCATAATCCATAGTCTTCTATTGCTTTGAGATATCTGAATATTCTCTTTTTTTCCATAACATGTGTTTCCTTCGGTGCTTATTGAAATATTGCAACCTGCCCAACTACTTGCATCACATCCAGTCTTGATGGAAGTAATGAAATTTTGAATTCATTATGCATGTATTTGGAAATTTTTTGACTCATCCTATCATAATCACTTCCAAAAATAATGTCATCAACTTAAAATTCAATTATCAATATACTATCTTGATTTGCCTTTATGTAAAGATTGTTGTCTACATTGATTTTATTGAACCCTTGTTGTAGATACCTATCCAATATTGAATATTGTTACATCCCACTCTTGTCCACACTTGATGTGACTTATTCTTTGAGGACACTTGTGTGCAAGTGATCCGGTTCATTATATGATTGTCTGCTTCGCTTATGGATTCTGATGATGAGATTGTGGATTATGATGTTATGTTATGTTATTTATGTATAGAAATGTGCTATTTACTAGTTTCTCCTGAATGTGCAGGACTCTTTATAGATTGAGGATTCCAATGGCATCGATTGACCTCCTTGGACTCCAGATCAAGTTAGGGAGTGGACTGTATATGGTTTGGGTATTTCTGTTATTGCATATGTGACATATGACTGGGTATATTATGATGTTTTTTATGGATCATTGACATGTTTCGTTAATGGATGCAAGTTGAAAATTTCTTGCTAATGATACTCATATTAGGAGTAAAGGGTCCATGCACGTCAACCCGATATATTGAGGGAGAGGTGTATTAACCTAAAATTCGAGCCATGATGGGAGAGGAGAATTCTCGTAATTTCTCCATAAGTTGATTGTATTTATAAACTTGATTCGACAAGTCCTTCAAAGATTTTATTGAAATCTAGGAGATAAATTTCTGAAAATTGTCATCATCTTGATTCCTCAAATGATTAATGGATGCTAGGATATATACACACAATGTTAATTTCTTAGTTGTTGTCAGTTATTTCATATCAGAGTTTAGTTAATTTATTATTTTTATAGATGTGATTTATGCAGAAATGTCTCATCTTTCATGTGGAGAAGATTGTGTATTTATATGGTTGTTATTGGAAAAAACCTTGAAGAAATGAATAACCCTTGTGATTATTGTTTTGGATTTCAATTTCTGGAAACAAAACTCTATTTATGGTGTTGTCGTAATTTTAAATTATTTTTTGTTAAACCCCCTTCTCAAATCGAATTGGTAGATCCATTTTCACTGTGTAGTGGTCAAAATTTTCCTGGAATGAGATTTTCATGGAGGCTCTATAACCACTTATAATTGTAATGGTGGTACCAATTTAGATCTCCTTTGATTGCTGCCAATCAATCCACAGTCTGATATATTTATCGATGCAAATTTTTAGACAATGGAAATTGGAAAATATTATGATCATTGTGTTTAGATGCTACCCTAACTTCATAAAACAAATTTAACTTAAAAAAGGGAATGCAAAATGATTAACCATGTGTAGTCAATTTATTCCACTTCTTAGAACATCGAACCTTCTTTTGTTCCCTTCCTTTATTACTTTTTATAAATTACAGTTTGATGTCTTGGACGATTAGTTACCCAAAAAGAATTTGTAGCTCACACATATTTCACTGTGTAGGCGGTCCAAATTTTAATTTCTGAGTTTGTTGTCATCCTTGAATAACCCAGAATTTACCAATGGAGTGATATATTTTCCTCTTCCTGAATCCTTGATTTATTTTATTTTATAAATTTCGATTTTATGTTGATTCACTGTAGAAATGTTGATGTCTGGAAATTTCGCCCTGTAGAGTCCTTTCAAGTGACCTTCACTTTGGATGATTGGATTTAAATATATTTGCATGTTAACTTATTTATGGAAACTAAATTTTTGGCCTTACATTGCCGAAGCTTATAAATATTATGAATTTGTCAATAGATTAAGTGTTGTCAAAGATTGTATCTATGTTCGTTGTGGATTCCTTTGCTGACCCTTAGGAAAATCCTAAAAGTTTTGGAGTGTTTTTGTTTTGCGTATTTCCTTTTTTATTTTTAATTTCGAAGTATTTAATTTGTGGAAATATTTTTGTGGCTACAGCATTAGCTCCACCTTTCTGCGTACTTATGTGGTTATTTACTATCCCTTCCTTCAAGCTCAACCATTCTCGAACTCTATTCGTTGCCTATAAAATTAAATTCGAATTTCCAAGAAATTTAGTTCTGTTTTGAGGCCCAGATGGAGGGTTGGATCAAGGGTCAGATTAGGTGTCGTAATAAGTTCCATATGAAAATGTCTCTCTTGCAATTTGGTGTCATTAACTTGTTCATGTCTGGTTTCCCCTTTTTCTTCTAGTTAATTGGTGTAATGATTTCCAACCTTAAAAACAATGGTAACATCATAGAGTAGAAGGGTGAGTCTAATTTGTTGACTGGATGGATGTATACACAATCACTCGCCTCTTACTTGTTGTTTCCCCTTCTTGGCAGACCCTGCAACCATTTATTGTCCCTTCCTCTAAGCTGTACAATTATTAAAAACCGTTTTTGGTGCACAAAAATATTTTAATTTAAATTGTTCAGAATTTAAGTGCAGGATGGAGGACCAGATGGAGGAATGGATTAAGGTCTGGTTTGAGGACCGGATTAAGGTCTGGATTTAAATCTAATTCATTTTTCACTATTTCAGGGGTTGGAATAACTTCCATAACTCTTCCTTTGGATTCTTAACTCGAAATTGTAGCTTAACTTCTATTATCTATTAATTGTTATGTCGGATTGGTTATTTTTTAACTACTTTAATGAATTTGAGAATAGTAATGAACACTTTTATGAATGAATACTTTATGGTCTTCCTTTAATTCCTTTAATGGATATGTGAGCCTTCGAATTTTTATTTACTGCATTATGTTGATTTTATGAGTTTTTAAAATGGGTACATGACGAAGGATAGCATGTTAATTTATTGTATTGTTAAGCATGGTTGATCTCCTTATAGTTCTTAGTTGGATATGTAAGATAACTTGATGTCGTTACGTGACGGGTGATGATTGGTATTCCTATGGATTCCTTAGATCTGAATTTTGCATAGACTCGTTGATTGTAATTACATTTATGATTAATAATTCTTATGTAGCACTGCCTTATAAGAATTTCACTTAATCATTACTTGAAGGATGGATTGAGTAGACTAGATTAGTCCCTGTAGTTGATGAATTATTTTGATGTATGACTGAAATTCTAGTCTAGATTTATGAGATGTGTTTGATTGGGGGGGATATAGACACCTCCTTGTTCCTCAAAATAGTCGTCAGCCTTGAGACCTTAAATGGTTAAAATCAATTGGAACTTGGGCTTGAGCATTGCTTATGTGTCTTGGAGGTCCTAACCTTGCAGGGTAGGTTGGGCGGGTAGTATATTATGTGTTTCTTGTGGTTATCTTTATGGTATTTGTGATTATTTATGTTATCTTATGTTTCCCTAGAGATATGTGAGGATGGTCCTTATGAGATGCATGGAATGTTAAGATTTGTATTGTTAATGCATTGATATATGTATCATTATTCATTGCAATGTTATGCCAGCTTATGTTGTGCGAGTTTGCTAATCATTAGTATGTCAAATGATGTGCCAATGATGTTTATTTCCTAATGAAAAAAAAAAAAATTGACCCATTGTACGTTGCTTGGTTGTCATAACAGTGGGGTCATTACAGATACCATGCTTTGTCTGTATGTCATAAAAATTTCCATGATTAACCTACTCAACTGCATACAATGTTGACCCATCTATCACTATACTATTATGAAATATTATTTTCCGCATATGATCATCACATATTCCTATTTCTCATACTGAAACTGTAATGCATCCTCAAACCTGTAATTAATATATCTCCTCCTAGAAAGTGTGTCAATGAATATCTACATGGGAATAATGCTTCTTAATATGTAAATCAAACTCTTCATTTCTGAAACAATATGTACTGAAAATATCCTTTCCTAAATGCATGTGTGGAATGAACCTTTGCAAAATCATGAAGTTCTACTTGTGTAACTTCCAGTTGATACTTGCATAGGAATGTGGTCTAAACGTTGCTTCTCAAAAAAACAAACTATTTCTATGTACTCTTTTCATCAAACCACTATGAAAACTAAATGTCCAAAATATTCAAACACTTCAAACTAATCGAAGGACGGTTATCTTATCTGTAGAGATACTGCATAGACTCCCATTGTTTAATATTCATATTTACTAGGAGTCTCCAAGTCAGATGGCTCAAAAAAATGGAGGAATTCCCCATCATGTTGATTAATATTCCTCATCATCTGTAGATTCATCATCTTCCTGAGTTGTGACATCTTCCACTTTTCTTGTGGATTCATCATCTTTCTGAATTTCGACATTTTCCTCTCTTCATGTAGTTTCATCCTAATATTGCACTACTACAAGTCTTGTGCATATGATCTCTGGAACATGTTCTTCATTCATTTGATCTTCTTTGTTCTTTTTTCTTCTCCAAACTTTCTCATATCCACCATCAATGTTTTCCTTCATGGAAGGGTCTATCAAGCTTCTACAATTTCCAGCTATATGACCATAATTGTGGCATTTGTAACATTCAATATTGGAAAGAGACACATGACCATCTCTTTATTTCTTCAGAGTTACAAACCTATTCTTGTCACCTGTCATATTCTCTGAACAACCACTGTCAACATACCAGTCACTTTTTTTGTGTTGGGCTTGTAGATCAAGCGGGCATTGATTATGCTTTATTTTCCATATCTATTTTGGTTCCTATATATGAATGTTAATATCCTACTGTGGTTCCCTGGGTGGAATAGTCAATCTGCAATTCCTCGCTATGTGTCCAAAATTGTTGCATTTGTAACATTCTACTTCATTGCTCAATGAGCCAAAAAAAAATGTTTTCTATTGTACAATTCATAATATCCTCTAGGATAGCTATTATTTAAGTATATTTCATAGTTTCTTCTATTCTTGGCATAGGCTTTGCAATTAACAACTTTATGTCCAAAATTATCACAATTAAAACAATGACCATAAAATAACCTTTGATATGTGGGAGTAGATGATCTTCTTTGTGATGCACTCCTTCTGAATTCGTCTTCTTCAGGCTTCTTTATTTTTAGAATGTTCTTATTTGGGGGCTTGAATTATTCCTTCTTGACAAAATCTCTGACAATCTCTGCATAGCTTATTTGTTTTTCTTCATGCTCTGTTGTCTTGGAGATCGATCCTTTCTCAATCTATACTTGATTGTATCATATTCCAGATCTATCATTTGATGGTATTTGACAACTAATGATTTGATCCAATATTCTGGTGCTCTTCTGCTTCATATCTTTCTTTTGAAGATCTTTCCTTAAAGGGACTATTTCTGCTTCCAATCTTCCAATCATTTTATCCTTTTCTTCTAACTGGATTCTAAGTACTTCCTCAATTCTTTTGTCTTCTTCTATTTGAATTTTTAGATTCCTTATCATCTGCTCAATTTCTTCAGAGTTGGAATTCTGAGAGCCCTCTTTCATTTTCTATTCTTCCTTGAGTGACTTGTTTTTATTTCTTTCTTTGCTAAGTTCTTCTAATGCACTGATTAGCTTTGCTCTGAGATCGAATTTAAATTCTTCTTTGGAATAATCTTCTACTGCCATGAAGATTAATTTTCTGAATCACTATCACTATCATTATCCTCATTGTCTAATGAGGAACTATCCTCCTTTGAATAGAAAAATTTCTTGAAGAAATTCCTTTTGTTTCTTCTCTTGTTTCCCTTTTGATATTTATTTTCCTTATTAGAAGCTTCTTCTTCATCACTATATTTATTCTTATGAGGAAATTTAAAGGAAAAATGACCAATACCACCACAATTAAAACATTTCAATGGAATCATACCTTTATACTTGTCAGTACGAAGTTAGCCATCTCTTCATCTTCGTCTGAATCATCACTACAACTACAACCTGGTTTTTACTTTTTCTTGCTCTTCTTCTTTGTCTTCTTGGATGCATTGAAAGTTTCTTCTTTCATGAATGGGTTCTCCTGTTCTATTTTCATTTCATACACTATAAATATTTCATGTATCTCATCCATGATCAATGTATCGATATATGCTCTTTCTTCTAGGGATGATATTTTTGAATCAAATATCATAGGAAGATACCTCAATAGCTTTTGAACAACCATTGATTTGTCAAATTATACTCCTAGTCCCTTAATAGTGTTAACTATTTCATCCACTCACAGAAGGTAGAATGCAATGTCTTCATCTTCCTTCATCTTCAATTGTTCAAAATTATCTTTGAATATTCAAAGCTTAGCTCCCTTAACTTTGGCATCTCCTTCATAAATATTTTGGAGTTTATCCCAAAGATCATTTACACTGTTAGAATGCATAACCCTGAAAAATATTGAATCAACTAGAATGCTCTTAATAGTACCTTTAACCTTTGATATGTTTTCGTTGAGTTTCTTTCCATCTATGTTGGTTGGAGGAGTGGATGGTGCTTTGATCCAGATTATTTTCAACACGAAATGAGAGCGGAGATATAACACCAAAATATATAAATATATTGAAAGAGAGCCAATAAAATAACATAGATATATCATATATATAACAATATGCACATATATACAGTAATACACAATTTCTATTAATGAGAGAAATGTACAAAACTATATAAATACAGAGTGAAAGACTCGCTAGAATGGTGGTAGCTTATCTCTGAGAAGAGATGTGATGACTACTCATATTCGCAAGAAGATGATTTTACAATTAGTCTCCAAAGGTATTTTTATCATAAATAAAATCCAAAACCTTAACCCCGGAAGATGAAAAGCCAACAATTTTGTGGAATCTGTTTGGGGTAGTTTGGTGTATCAACGTCTTGAGGGTGTAACTTTGGCATACGATCTCTATTTGGGGCGCACGATAGCTCGTTGGAAAGGTATCGTTCAAGAGATTTATTTTGGGGGATCAATCAGAGCCTTATGCTATCATTTAGGTGCTTGATCCGAAAAACCTTCATTTAGGCCCTCAAAATGGCCCCGAAAGTTTAGGAACCGAAAAACTACTAAAAATAGTAAGTTTCTAGAAAATTGCTTTGAGCTAGTTGGAATAGGTGGGTGGCCACTGATATCCACTTGGATCAAGATTTATACCCATATACTACTAATTTCCAAACATCAAATCCATGTGCATGTAAAAAGGTTTTAATCCTTTTATTCCAGAAGGTATAGTTATGACCGTCAAACACTGGTGTTTCAATCTTAGCATATTCCATTATCTCCTTCAGGTGGTTAGACTGCTTCCTAAAGGACCTGCTCTGATACCAATTGTTGGAATATAAAACCTCCAATAATTTTCAATAGTTTCTCATTAGCATTCAATATATCATCAACACCATAATTCAATGCATAAACATCACATAAACATAGTACACCAGAATTTTAGGTAGAAAAACAATGCAAGAGAATTTATCAAAGAGTACATTCATTGGAAGCACCAAATTCCTATTTCTCCAGCTACAACTTGAAGGAGGATCCAACCCCCTATTTATAGGCTACAACCAAAAGGAAGCTACAAGTCCCTAATTTACTGTCTCCAACTGGAAGGAGGCTACAATCCCCTTTCCTTGACCCATCCAACCTCCTTGAAATATAAATGTAGACCAATATGTCACTACCTTTATCGTTGTAACTGATAAACTGTTGCTACTATTGTTTCTAATACTTATGTTTTTGCTACTGATTTTGATATCTCATCAATACTTCAACCTGTAGCTGACTTGGGTTTTAGATCTATGATCTTCAACAATTTTTCTTCATAGGTCCATGAACAATACACTTCCTGATCATGTATGTTTGTGATTTTCCCTACTGAAGCTCATGGATGTATGTTCTTTTCCTCCTGAAAATTGAATATTTACGCAAAGAACATGGATCTGTAACACTTCTTTGTACGCTTGGCTCCTGCAAAATTCTACTGTCACTGGAATTCAATGATTTCCACTTATTAGCTTCATATTTGCTAATTAGTATTCCCATAAGTGATATTCAATTGAATCTTCTCTATGATTTAATGAGGATCTCATGATGACATGCAACTTGTTAACTTCTATTTACAATTACTTTAACATGGAACTTGTTAACTTCTCTTTACAACTCCTTTACCTTGACATGCAACTTGTTAACTTCTATTTACAGTTATTTGAACATGCATCTGAAATGCATCTGACATGCATCTTTTTAACTTTTGTTTACAACTACTTTAATTTGACATGCAACTTTTTAAATTTTTGTTCAACGGTTGACATCAATGACAACCAATCTTTCAACAATTCAACAACAATTAATATTTCAACAATTAATGACAACCAATCTTCCAAAAAATAATATTTAAACAGTCAACCCAGAGCTAGAACTATGAATCCACCAAGGAAAAGGCAATCACATGGGGAAAACTAAGGTCCAATAGCACACAACTCAAGGAAAGGCCAATGTCACCAACTCCAGTAGAATTTCCACCTCTCAGCCTCTCATTCCCCATCATCATGTCCCACTGAAGGAAGTGTACCCCTTCACTACTTCACATTCCTTTGGCTATACCAATTCCTTTCCATGGATTCAACAACATGTTGACCATGAAGTCTCAGAGCTTTGTGGCACTAAGAACACAAGTATTCTCTCAAGGAGTTGACAAGCCCCCATTAATCCAGTGCACAAGGAAACCTATCCCAAAACATCCCCTTATCTAGTATCAGCCTTTTCCATGACAACAAAAGGGTAAAAGAACACCCAAACCACCAATTGTTTACAAGGTAACATGTACAATAGCTTGTAGATCCCAACTTCCTCCAGTTCAACTCAAAAACTTGGAATGAAGTTCTCCATTTCCACGTGCTCACTCCTTGACATGGCATGAAACTTCAATGAGTTATTAACCCCCCAAAAATAACTAATTCCAAGGCTTAAGTATTCATTCAAATAACATGACAAGTGGCACATGAATAACCACATTTCCCTCTCTTGGGAACTTGTCCCACCTTTTTGGACTTAGGATCAACAATACAAAACATAACTTTAGGCTTGGAATTTTAGGATTATTTTTAATATTCCTTGTCCTATCCCACTAGATTAATCCCCTTTGATAATCCCTTAGCCCCCTTTCCCTCTCATGGATTCCTATCCCCCCATAATCATATGTCTTAGGTCTGCAACAATGATGTATTTTATTAAAATACAAAGTGATATTACAATTTACAAATCTTGGCTCACCAACCTATATGAAAAATTATACATACATCTATCTAGTTACCACTTGGGGGTATTCCATTACCTTCCCCCTTATTTTATGCACTATCCTCAATGCATTATACACACTACTCATTCCAAAAATATTCTATTTTTTCTAAAAATATGTGGGTACTCCTCTTGCATGGCATCCTCATGCTCCCATGTAGAATCTTCAAGACCCTAATAGGTCCACTAGACCTTTACCAATCCTATTGATCGATTCTAGAGAAACTTGATTTTCCTATCCAATATGCACATAGGATGAACTCAAAAGTCTCCCTCTTGTTCCACCTAAAACATAGTCCAAATAATTACATGGTTAGCATCAAACACACGTTTCTTAAGAAAAGGCACATGCAATACATTATGTATTCACATGGATGAAGGTAGTTCAAGAATGTATGCAACATTCCCAATACTCTCTAGGATTTTCGAATGATCCACAATATCTTATTTCCAGCTTTGGATATATTCCCAATCTAAGTGAGCTCTTCTTGGATTTCATTTTCAAGAAAACATGCTTGCCACTCTGAATTCTCTGTGTGTTGTGCCTTTTTCTTTAGCCCTACTTCCTTTTAGTGATCTTGTTCCCAAGTGCCTTATTCATATCTTCATTCTTCAATGGTAAGGATCTTGATCTATTTTCACAAAGTTTCCATCGACAAGAATTTGGCTCACTATCCTTTCTAACACACCCTCATGATTCTACTCACCATGCCATATGGATTCTTGAGTTTCCTCTTCCTTGTTGCACTCACCCTCCATGTTGAGGCATATCTTGCTACTACACAGTCCCTTGAAAATCCATTTTTCCAAGGATTTCACATGCAATCACCAAACTTCCACTAACGATCTGCACCCTGTGGAAATCATAGGGTTGTAGTGTCCTAATAGTATCATTCTTCCCGATATTTTCATCTTCAATAGCCATCATCTCATAGAAGCTAGAAGGATTCCATTACCAATATCTTTAAACAACATTTTATCATCCTTATTTTTCTTCATACAGATGGTTATCAACAAAAAAAACATCATCAACACTTTCAAACATGCAATAAACTCCCCTTTTCTTGGGCAAACATACATGATTAACAATTTTCAATTATCATAACCTCTTTATTTTGTATATAAGAATAGACAATTCCTAGTCTACACCATATTATATGCATTCTCAAACATTTCCACATGTACTAATGCATATCTATATGTACCAAAACTCATTCTCAACATGCCCATGAGTGCACATGAATTCTAGCGTTTTGTGCTATATATGGATATCCAAATGGCCATATCATAATTGATGCCACAATGAATTGTATCCACCTTTGTTATCATTTTCATATTTCTTTGCTATCATTCATTGTTCCCAAATCTCACTGGATTGATGTAGACCTTTGTACTCTTATTGTAATCATTAAGCATAATTTCTCACTTCCATGAGCACTTTATAGATAAATAACACTTGGCCATGTTACATTTTTCAAACATTATGTCTTATTGTCATAAAATATTCAACATCCACCTTCTTTTTTGGATCAATATCACTCAACTTTTACTTTGAAATGAACTCAACATTCTATATATGCATTGACAATACCCTTTAATCTCTATCATCCTTCCTTGAGTACTGTAATATACTCCAACTAGCTCAACATCCACCTTATGATATCTTCTCCCACTAGATCAAGTTATTCTTGGACTTTGATCCATCCTAGAATCTACTTCAATTTTATGGAATACTCCTCATTAAAGTCTAATTATATCCTTTTAGAAAAATTGTACACATAATACATTTCCTTACGCATCTATGACATTCTTTAGATTGCATGAGCTCCTCTTCAATTCACCCCTAAAATTATTACACATGTACCATGATTCCATTGCACTACTCTGATAAAAAGTAGTGGATGTACTGCTCAAATTCTTCATAATATGATCCCTTGAGATGATTCACCTCACTTTCACATATGCATAATGTCCCTTTTGATCAAGGTACTAGCTTCTTGGATTCCTAATCTTGCATGATCGAACTTGGATTTAATATATTTCAATTTTTCATTTCTGGTCTTTGTTCATCTTGTGAATAAACCTTGACCTAACACCCCTTCTTTAAGTATATCTGATCATCCTTAAACCAAGGTTCAAACCCTTCTACCTACTATTCAAACCAACTTTCATGTTTCCATGCTTTGCATCTCCATGTGTATCCACTGCACATGCAATATCATGAATTGTAGATGGTCTTTCTTACTCAACATCCAAATTTGATATGTACATTTTTCATCTGAATTTCCTTTAGTTCTGGTGTACCCATCCTATAAGGAGTATTGGACACTAGTTCAACTCTAGGCATCCAATTAATAGAGAAATCAATGTCTCTCCTTGGTGGAAAATCTAGTATTTCACCCAAAACATCTTCAAATCTTTTAGGATTGCATAGTCTTCAAGGTTTGTCACCTTATCTTTGGATACCTCTTCCATATGAGATGCAAATTTTTGACATTCCTTCCTAAAATGAATGCCACAACTACAAGGGTGAAATTTCTCTGATTGATATTGCTCTTGGAATACCCTAAATTGTTCTCAAGTTCCCTTCTTCACCAAGACACGTGAATTCCTTGTTATAATAGTCTAGGACAACATGATGCTTTTCCAACCAATCCATACCAATTAGGAATTCATATGAACCTAAAGGAATTATTTTCAAATCTTCCCTTGTGATAATTCCATTCATGTGCAATGGAAAATCCTTAACCAACTCATTAATTCTTCTCTTAGCCCCTGTAGCTAGTTGAACCAACCAAGATTTCCCATGATTTCTTCTTTGTAGATGAAATCTCTCAAACATATTAGGATCTATGTAACTATGGCTATCTCTTGAATCAATTACATTTTCTATAGAAAAATGGTTAATCTTACCTTCAACTTCAATCATATGATATTGAAAATGATGCAGGAGCATCGTAAGCAAGCGCAAGTGGAGGAAAGCGAGATATACACCAGTGCGCATTTTGAAGACATTTTGAAATTTAAAGGGTGGAACATTAATGTAATATATAAAAAGATATAATTGCTCTTAAATGTTATGGGGATTGTAATGCAGATCTTGAGTGTTGCTCTCATCTGCCAGTTGTAGGTATTTAATGTAATCAATGTAAAGTAGTTGTAGTTTTTAATTTTGATAAGATAGCTTAACATTGTAGGAGGGGAAAACTCAAGAGGACTCCCTCGTAGATGCATTGTATTATCATCCTCATTGTAATGAAGATGTAGATAAAGAGAGCATAGGAGGAGAGAAGAGTAGAGATTGTAGAAGTTGTATGAGAAGATAGTTGTTGTTGTTGTAGACCATGTACATAAGCACTTGGATTAATAT
>CBVK0103140399.1:0-12825 GCA_900067695.1 Picea abies
GCTCTTCCGATCTCACCCATGGTTGTACATTTCAACAGTTATTCCTCCCAAACTATTATATTTTTTAGGAAACGACCCTTAAAGAAAGTAAATCAACCCATTTTGGAAGTGGGTTTTCAACCATTTGGCGAGATTCTTCACCGTTTTCTCATAAAGTAAGCCACAAGATAGCCTCCTAAAACTGATACGAATCTGTGGTCGTACCTTGTAGCAGTGATTGCTTCCAAAATATTACATTTTTGAGGAAATGACCTGCGTGGAAAGTAAATCGACCCATTTTGAAAGTGGGTTTTCAACTGTTTGGCGATATTCCTCACCATTTTCTCAGAAAGTAAGCCGCAAGATCATCTCTTGAAACTGATACGAATTTTGACTTTAAGTGCCCTTTCTACCATGATTTCTTAATTTTTCACTTGCAGATTGAGAGTAAATTTTTAGGGGTTATTAGAAACAGTGGGAGATATGGATATGAAAACTATTATACAATCAAAATTGGTGGTAATCCTCACACCATACAATTATTTTCATTGGAAGCCCAAGGCAGACTTCCAAATCAGAAGGAAAGGACTATATAATTTGACGATGGTGACAGAAACATAACCTACATCAACAATTGAGAATATGAGATAGGAGAAATGTAAGGATGAGGCCACATGACTACTTCTTGATTTAATATCCACTGATTTATGGTTTCATATTGTTTCATGCAAGACTCCAAACGAGATTAGGACCACCTTGGAAGGACTATTTGGAAAGAAGGATGAGATGTGAGGTCATATGCTTGAGGTAGAGTTGAATACCTTAAACCCTAAAGGTTTTGATAATATACAAGATTTTTTTACTAAATTTAAATCTTTGCTATTGAGCTTGGGTGAATGTGGTATTGATAAGTCTACATAAGAGAAACAACTTATTCTAACAATCTTGGCCAAGCTAGGACTAGAGTACGTTGTATATGTCTCCAATTTCCATTCTGGCAGATGTCTTTTTGGAACAAATTGGAAAATGCCTACGTTGGCTCAGGTCATTAAGTCTCTTACACAAGAGCAGAAAAAACTCATACAGATGGGCCTCATGAAAGATCCCAAAGCACATGCACTCACCATGCATAATGGAAAAGGGTCATCCAAATAGAACGAGAAGGAGGGATATTCCAAACCCTTTAATGATTCTTCAGGTTCCAAAGACTCTTCAGATTCCAAGAATAAGAAGAAGGGAAAGCAATGCACTTACTGCAATAAATTGAATCATGAAGAATCCATATGCATGAAGAAACAGATCGATCTTATGGCATAGGAACTTCAGAAGAAAAACCTTGGAAACTTCATTCTAGAGGGATTCAAGAAGCAGAAGGAAAAAGATCATGTTCCTAAGAAAGGTAATCATCATTCTCTGGTTGTAATTAATTCCTCATCTGATTCATGGATTATAGATTCTGGTACATCCCATCATATGGAAACAAAAGAGGAAGTTTTCTCTTCTTTGAGTCCATGCTCAAGACCCCCTATTCTCATGGGGGATGATACTCCAATAACAGTAGCAGGAGAAGGGAGAGTGGAACTCCGCAATGGCAGTTTTGAGAATGTTGTACATGCTCTAAATCTTTCTATGAATCTGCTCTCATTTTATCAAATCACTCAAAAAGGTAAACAAGTTGAATTTACATCAAATTCAGTTTCAGTAATTGACATGCATGACAATTCCATTATTTCAATTAGTGAGGTGGATCACAAGTCAAGGTTGTATAAATTCACTAATTTTTCTGACGATGACTCCTCTATTCTACTTACACATAAGGAGAGTACTTTGCATGCACCTCTAGTGCAACATGCATATACTCTTGTTCTTCCATCAGTTTTAGACATTAGAAATGATTCCATACACTCAGATTTTGTACATGGAAATAAGAAGGTAGTATAGCTAGATAAGAAGCCAACGCCTAAGCTTCAACAGATGCCCAAGAAGGCACATACAACACTTCAAGCAGAAGGCAACCTTGCAGGGAATCCATTGGATTCGAGGATGAATCGATCTCAACATGAGGAGCCTTCTCATGTACTTTCAACTTCAGAACCTGCGATGCCCATGCATTGATATATGGTTCAATATACTGATCCAAAAAACTACAATAGGGTTGTGGGAAATCCATTATGGAAAGCAGCCATGCAGAAGGAGTATGACTCACTCCTACATAACCAGACTTGGAATCTGGTTCCACCTCCACCAGAAAGGAATATTTTCAGGTGTAGATGGGTCCACAGGATCAAGAGGTACAAGGCCTGACAGGTTTCCAAAGGACTTCAT
The DNA here is from genome assembly GCA_900067695.1 of Picea abies. Taxonomy (NCBI): domain Eukaryota; kingdom Viridiplantae; phylum Streptophyta; class Pinopsida; order Pinales; family Pinaceae; genus Picea; species Picea abies. The sequence continues at coordinate 2,305 of CBVK0103140399.1, forward strand.
CAGATCCATAAATATTCCATAGCTTCATGAAGACTTTCAATGAGCAGAAGCTTTAGACTTTGCGAGATCATCTTGCAGTGAAGAACACAGTTGTTTAGCAGTTGAACTTTCTTCTTTTGATGCATTATCTTTTGAGGGGGGCGGGTTTCCCACGTGGTTTTCCCTCTTTCCTCACTTTTATTTAGTTTTCATTAGTTGCATTGTACATGAGTACCTAAAATGGCCTAGTATCCGAGACTCATTTTTTACTCCATAGTGATGTTCAGGGGGGTGTTGGAGAAATTTCTATTTTTGACACACTAGTTCAGTGGGAGTTAAATGACTAGTTCTATTTTAGTCTTTCTATTTTTACCATCACTATTATGCATGCATGCATTCCTAAGAAAAGTTATCTGCTTGATTGTTTTTCTTAATTATGGAATGTTTTTCCCTATATATGAGTGTATTCCACTCATTCTTTGTATCATATTGATCATGATCTATGTATAAATCATCATCTCATTGGAGTAGTGTGAATATATTTTCTCATTCTTCCATATTGAATCTCTCTTCCTTTCTTGATAAGATATGTTTGTACTTGCTTTAGCTAGATATCCTATGCAGGTTTCCATGAAACACTCGCAGTATGAGATTGCATGCTGGTTTTCCCTTACAGTTATGGGTAGATGTTGTAGATATTGTTGTTTACTTAATAAATAGAGGACCTTCAAGCTCTTTGGATGGTATAATTCTAGAGGAGGCATGGACAGGAAAAAAGGTAAACTATTGTTTTTTGAAGACTTTCAGTTGTGGAGCATTTGTCCATATTGATAAAGAAAATAGAACAAAGCTTGAGGAAAAATCCAAGAAGTGTACCTTTATTGGATACGGTTTTAATGATTTTGGTTATCGCTTATGGGATTATGAAAATAGAAAAATCATTAGGAGTAGAGATGTCATATTCAATGAGAAGGTCATGTACATGGATCAGTTGTAGGGAAAGAAACAGGAAAAAGAAAAATCAGAATACACAGTGCTTGATGAGATCACTGAAAATGAAATTCCAAAGGAACTAGAAAATCAAAATGTACAACAACATGCACAACAGGTACCTCAAACTCTTGCAAGTGTGGTTAGAAGATCTACCAGATTAAGTATACCCCCTGAACGATACTCCGCTTCATTGTATTATTTATTATTGATTGATTCTGGTGAACCAGAATGTTATCAAGAGGCAATGCAGGTAGACACCAAAAAGAAGTGGGAGAAAGGCATCAAGGAGTAAATGAATTCCTTGGTAAATAACCAGACTTGGGATTTGGTTCAGTTGCCTACATGAAAAAGAGCATTGCAGAATAAATGGTTTTACAAGTTGAAGGAAGAAGATGGAGGAAAAAAATGGTACAAGGCTAGACTTGTTGTAAAGGAGTTTGCACAAAAGAAAGGTATATATTTTGATGAAATATTTTCTCTTGTTGTTAAAATGACTTCAATTAGGGATATTTTGAGTCTTGTGGCAATATAATATTTTCATCTTGACAGTTATATGTAAAAACAACTTTTCTCCATGGGGATTTGGAGGAAGATATTTATATGCAGAAGCCACAGGGGTATGAGGTCAAAGGGAAGGAGAATTTGGTATGCAGGTTGAAGAAGAGCTTGTATGGCCTAAAGAAATCTTGTATGGCCTAAATAAGAGCTTGTATGGCCTAAAGTAGATGTCATTCTGATCACTGTGTTTATTTTAAAAATCTAGAAAATGGAATCTATATTATCTTGCTATTGTATGTAGATGGCATGCTTGTTGCAGGGTCTAATATGTATGATATAAATGTGCTCAAGAATAAATTAGATAATTCATTTGAGATGAAGCATTTGGGTGTTGCTAATAAAATCTTTAGTATGAGAATAACAAGAGATAGGAAAAATTGCAAATAGACATTGTCTCAGGGTGAGTACGTAGAGAAGGTGTTGGAGAGGTTTAGAATGCATAATGAAAAAATAGTTAGTACACCTTTGGCCAACCATTTCAAATTAACTAAGGAAATGTGTCCCAAGACACAGGAGGAGATAGAATACATGTGCAGGGTCCCTTATTCATCAGTAGTGGGCAACTATATGTATGTGATGGTTTGTGCAAGACCATAGATTGCACATGCAGTGGGAGTTGTGAGCAGGTATATGAAAAATCTAGGTAAAGAACATTGGGAGGCAGTAAAGTGGATTCTCAGGTATTTGAGAGGTACTACTACTCGTGCATTATGTTTTGGTGGTTCAAACACTTTTATATAGGGATATTTTGATTCAGATATGGCAGGTGATAAAGATAATAGGAGGAGAAACACAGGGTATTCTTTTACTATAGGTGGAACAACAGTAAGTTGGATTTCGAAACTAAAAAGGGTTGTTTCACTTTCAACAACAGAATTAGCGTATGTTGTTGCTACAGAGGCTAGTAAAGAAATGATTTGGTTACAGAGGTTTATGGAGGAATTGGGAAAGAAGCAAGAAACTAGCAGGTTATATTGTGATAGTGAGATTTCCATTCATTTTTCAAATAAATCAGCCTTCCATTCGAATACTAAGCATATACAACTAAGGTACCATTTCATACGATCCGTCATGGCAGATGGACATTTGAAGTTGGAAAAGATACACACTAGCCAAAATCCTGCAGACATGTTAACAAAGGGAGTAACCAGGGAGAAATTGAGTGCTTGCTCAGTTTTAGTTGGTATTAAAGCATGAAGATGAAGATGAGAAATTTTCCAGGTCCAAGAAGGTTCATATTCCAGCAGATACAACAACGACAGAGTTGTTGAGATCAGTCTCCAAGTGGGAGATTGTTGGTTATAGAGCCTGATTATCTTCCTGATTCAGAGGACTTTGTTTTCAGTTGTGTTTATACTCCATGAAGACTTTACACCCTAGAAGAATGTACACTCTTCCATGCAAGGGAGTGCAAAGGAGGGTTACGCCCTTTGTGGGGCTCGGGGGCAAGCGAGCCCCCAAAGGAAAATTTTCCTTGTAAATGCATATTTTAATTTCATTGAAAATCTGGACTGTTCATTATAAGGTCGCAGATCTAACAATAGAAATTACGTTAGGTTTTTGTGCCCTAGAAGGAAACCCTATTTTATGAGGGAAATGTATTTGTGGCTAGGTATGATAGTGAATATTGTATTCTGAGAGAGGAGACTGTGAGAGAAAGAAGAGGAAGTTACAGTGAGTGTGTTGTAGGTTGTATTCATTCATTTGTTGGATAATAATAAATGAAGTAACTAGCAATTTATTTGGCGGACATAGCCCACACTAGGTGAACCACGTATATCTGTGTCTCTATTGTATTATGTATCTTCTGTGTTTTATTTCCGCATTTGTTATATTTTATTTCTCTGCGATCCTGTTTTTTGAACAACTGGTATCATAGGGAAAGGTAACTCATAGGAAAAGAGGGTTCCTAGTTCAAGTGGGAGAAATGGCGAAAGATGAAAAGTTTAGGGTCAAGAAATTTAATGGCCAAAACTATCAGTTATGGAATATGAAAATGGAATATTATTTATATCAGAAGGATATATTCCTACCATTGGGTAGAATAACAAAGAAACCGATGACTATGAAGGACGAAGAATGGAAAATTCTTGACAGAAAGGCTCTAGGAACGATACGGCGAAGCTTGGCAGTGTCAATGGTTTTCAATATTTCGAAAGAAAAGACAACGAAGGATTTGATGGACACATTGGCTAAATTGTATGAAAAACCCTTGGAGTCCAATAAGGTATTTCTAATGAAGAGATTATTTAATATGAAGATGTCAGAAGGTGGGTTTGTTGCATATCATTTAAATGAATTTAATACGATTACTAATCAACTAAGTTCTATAAAAGTGGACTTTGATGATGAGTTCACGACCCTTCTAATATTGTGCTCATTGCTAGAAAGCTAGAATGGCTTGGTCCTGGCTGTAAGTAACTCTGTGTCTGGTTCAAATACTTTAAAATTTGATGATGTTGTTGGTGTTATCCTTAGTGAGTAAATGTGACAGAAAAGCATAGGTGAGACATCAGGTAATGCGTTGAACATGGAGAACAGGAGAAGACAAAAGGGTAGAGGAAAGGGCTTAGGGAACCACAAGAAATCTAGGAAGGGCAAATCCAAATCCAGAATTGGAAAGATAGAGTGCTGGAATTGTGGGAAGAAAGGACATATGAAGAAAGATTGCAGAGCTCCAAAGAAACAAAGAGATGGAAAGCAGGAGAGAAATCAGGAAGAAAATTTAATAGGTGATGTGTTAAAAGATGCTTTGATTCTTTCTATAGATAATATTTATAAGTCTTGGGTGATAGATTCAGGGGCTTTATTTCATGCCACACCCCCCAGGAAACATTTTCTAGATTATGTTCAAGGTGATTTTGGATAGGTTCATTTGGGTGTTGATGCACCATGCAAAATTGTTGGAATGGGAAAGGTAAAAATAAGGCAAAGCAATGGAAACCAATGGTTGTTGAAAGAGTTAAGACATGTTCTAGATCTAAGGAAAAATCTAATTTCAACAGGACAATTGCAAGTGAAGGTTGTATATCCATATTTATAGATAATGTGTGGAAGGTCATCAAAGGATCATTGGTGACAGAAAAAGAAGAGAAGGTAGGTACATTGTATTTATTTACTGGTAATACTGACTCTTCTATCTCTTCAGCTTTTATAGGCATGGATACAACACTATAGCATCATAGGCTTGGAAACATGAGTGAGAAGGGGATACAAATACTTCACAAAATAAATTTGTTTCCATATCTTAAACAAATTGATTTGGACTTCTGTGAGCATTGTGTTTATGGAAAACAAAAAAGAGTCATATTCCTCATAATTGAAAAAGAAAAGAAGAGTGGAAGGTTAGAGCTTGTGAATACAGATGTATGGGGACTAACTCAAGTATCATATCTTGGTGTCTATTGTTATTATGTTACTTTTATTGATGATGCAACTAGAAAAACTTGGGTTTAATGCATTCGAAAAAAATCTTATGTTTTTGATACTTTTAAGAAATGGAAATCTTTGGTTGAGAATGAGACAGGAAAAAGGTTGAAGTGTCTCAGATCATATAATGGAGGTGAATATTGCAGTAAGGATTTTGATGATTACTGTTCATACCATGGGATTCGTAGAGAGAATATAGTTCCAAGAACACCACAAGAAAATGGTGTGTCAGAAAGGATGAACCAGACAATCATGGAGTGTGCAAGGAGTATGAGATTGCATGCTGGTTTGCACTTACAGTTCTAGGCAGATGTTGTAGATATTTTTATTTACTTAATAAACGAAGGACCTTCAAGCTCTTTGAATGGTATAATTATAGAGGAGGCATGGACAAGAAAAAAGGTAAACTATTCTTTTTTGAAGACTTTAGGTTGTGAAGCATTTGTCCATATTGATAAAGAAAATAGAACAAAGCTTGAGGCAAAATCCAATAAGTGTACCTTTATTGGATACAGTGTTAATGATTTTGGTTATTGCTTATGAGAATATGAAAATAACAAAAGCATTAGGAGTAGAGATGTCATATTCAATGAGAAGGTTATGTACACAAATCAATTGCATGGAAAGAATCAGGGAAAAGAAAAACCAAGATACACAGTGCTTGATGAGATCACTGAAAACAAAATTCCAAAGGAACCAAAAAATCAAAACGTAGAACAATAGGAGAAAAATGTACCTCAAAATCCTACAAGTGCAGTTAGAAGGCCTACCAAATTAAGTATACCCTCTGAATGATACTCTCCTTCATTATATTATTTATTATTGACCGATTCTGGTGAAGAAGAATGTGATGAATAGGCAATGCAGGTAGACACCAAAAAGAAGTGGGAGAAAGGCATGAAGGAAGAAATGGATTCCTTGGTAAATAACCAGACTTGATATCTTGTTCAGTTACCTGTAGGACAAAGAGAATTGCACAATAAATGGGTTTACAAGTTGAAGGAAGAAGATGGAGGAAAAAAGCGGTACAAGGGTAGACTTGTTGTAAAGGGGTTTACATAAAAGAAAGGTATAGATTTTGATGAAATATTTTCTCCTATTGTTAAAATGACTTCAATTAGGACTATTTTGGGTCTTGTGGTAGTAAAATATTTGCATCTTGAACAACTAGATGTAAAAACAAATTTTCTCCATGGGGATTTGGAGGAAGAGTTTTATATGCAAAAACCACAGGGGCATGAGGTCAAAGGGAAGGAGAATTTGGTATGTAGGTTGAAGAAGAAATTTTATGGCCTAAAGAAAGCTCCAAGGCAGTGGTATTCAAAGTTTGATAGTTTATGACAGAACATGGTTATAGTAGGTGTCATTCTAATCACTGTGTTTATTTTAAAAAGCTAGAAATTGGAAGCTATATTATCTTGCTATTGTGTGTAGATGACATGCTTGTTGCAAGGTCTAATATGCAGGATATAAATGTGCTCAAGAGGAAATTAGCTAATTCATTTGCGATGAAGGATTTGGGTGATGCAAAGAAAATCCTTGGTATGAGAATAACAAGAGATAGGAAAAAATCGCAAATTGACATTGTCTCAGGGTGAGTACATAAAAAAGGTGTTGGAGAGGTTTAGAATGTAGAATGCAAAACCAGTTAGTAAACCTTTGGCCAGCCATTTCAAATTAACTTGGGAAATGTGTCCCAAGACACAGGAGGAGATAGAATACATGTCCAAGGTCCCTTATTCATCACTAGTTGACAACTTGATGTATGTGATGGTTTGTACAAGACCAGATATTGCACATGCAGTGGGAGTTGTGAGCAGGTATATGAACAATCCAGGTAAGGAATATTGGGAGGCAGTAAAGTGGATTCTCGGGTATTTGAGAGGTACTACTAGTCATGCACTATGTTTTGGAGGTTCAGACACTTTTCTACAGGGATATGTTGATCCATATGTGGCAAGTGATAAAGATAGCAGGAGGAGCACCACGGGGTATGTTTTTACTATAGGTGGAACAACAATAAGTTGGATTTTGAAACTACAAAGGTTGTTTCACTTTAAACAACAGAAGGAGAGTATGTTGTTGCTACAGAGGCTAGTAAAGAAATGATTTGGTTACATAGGTTTATAGAGGAATTGGGAAAGAGGAAGGAGAATATCAGGTTGTACTGTGACAGTGAGAGTGCCATTCATATTGTAAAGAAATCAACCTTCCATTTGAATACTAAGCATATACAGCAGAGGTACCATTTCATACAACCCGTCTTGGAAGATGGACATTTGAAGTTGGAAAAGATACACACTAGCTAGAATCCTGTAGACATGTTAACAAAGGGAGTAACCAGGGAGAAACTAAGTTCTTTCTCATTTTCAGTTGGTCTTCAAGCATGAACATGAATATGAGAAATTTTCCAGGTCCAAGAAGGTTCATAGTCCAACAGATACAACAACGGTGGAGATGTCGAGATCAGTCTCCAAGTGGGAGATTGTTGGTTTTGGAGCTTGATTATCTTCCTGATTCAGAGGTCTTTGTTTTCAGCCATGTTTATACCCCATTATGACATTACACCCCAGAAGAATGTACACTCTTCCATGCAGGGGAGTGCAGAGGGGGGTTACCTCTTTTGTGGGGTCCGGGGGCAAGCGGGCCCCTAAAGGGGGTTTAGGGGTGAAGCCCTTGAAGGAAAATTTTCCTTGTAAATGTATATTGTATTTTTATTGTAAATATGGACTGTTCATTATACGGTCATAGATCTAACGGTAGAAATAATGTTAGGGTTTTTTTCCCTAGCAGGAAACCCTCTTTTATGAGGGAAATGTATTTGCGGTAGGTATGATTGTGAATATTGTATTCTGAGAGAGGAGACTGTGAGAGAAGGAAGAGGAAGTTACAACGGGTGTGTTGTAGGTTGTATCCCTTCATTTACTGGATAATAATAAAGGAAGGACATGGCAATTTCTATTGTGGACATAGCCCACACTGGGTGAACCACGTATATCTGTGTCTCTATTGTATTGTGTATCTTATGTGTTTTATTTCCGCATTTGTTTTATTTTATTGCTCTGCGATCCTATTTTTCTAGCAGATCTCACCTATTTTGAGGGTTATGTGGACCTAGTAAGGGAACCTCTAGGGTTTTGTAATGGGTTTATGGGATGTTTTCCCATGGGTTCTCCCCATGTTTAGGCCCTATTGTAAGGGTTTGTAAAGTATAAATAAAAGGAATGTATTGTAGAAGGAAGTAGTTCGAGAATTTATTTGGGAAAGTAATGTATGTGTTTGAGGCTTTGTGCTAGACTGTGATTTTGTATAAGGTGCTAAGTGTCGTGATAAGGGATTTTGGCTATATGCATTTGACCTATTTTTAGAAGGTAAAGAAAGTGGATCAGATCTCCTATCTGGTGCGAAGTTTGACTCTGTGGCTTAGTGCACAGGAGTGATTGTATGTAATATTTTGGCAAATAATAAAGAGGCGAAGCAGTTTGTGGGCATAACCCCACCCTGGGTTGAACCATGTATATCTGGTGTCTCGGGGTTTACTTTATGCAGTCTCTTTTCTATTATGCATTTTCTTATTTCTTTGATTATGATGTGTAATGATTGTATATTTTGTTGCTTAAGTAATTTACTTATGTTAAAGGGTTAATGAATACTAGATTTAACTCACAGTTCTAAGTGCTCCAGGTGCACAATCACTTGTTGTTACTACACTACATGTCTTTGATTATGCTATATGATGCTAACGAGGTTAGTAAAATAATGCATGTTCACTTCCTAAGAGTTAACAAAATATTCTGTAAAGTTCTTTTATCACAGATTTGTGTCCCAACCTAGTTACAGACACCTACATCTTGTAACCCCCCCTACTTCTACCTTAGGTGAGACTTCCCCTGCTTCATAGGTGTTGTTGAAAGGGTCAATAGTTGAGGCTTTGTTGGTGCCCTTGAACCCTAGTTCTGCTCCTGTGCCAACAAATGGTTCTGTTTTCGGTACCTGAAAATATGATTGTTGGGAAATGAAGTAAAGAAAAAGAGAAGCTTTGTGTGTATATATACTATTGAAGTGCGCATTACTCTACTTAACTTATGAAGCTTTGTGCCAAGAAAGTAAGTTGTTTTGAAGAAAAGAGGTAAGCTTTGTGCTTTGGTAAGAGAAAAATAAGTGAAATTTTTTGTTTTGAAAGCATGAATTTAAGTATGTTTAATAGACTATGTCCTAGTCTGAAGGCTAGGGTGTAGTTGAAAGAAAGAGTTGATTTGAGTAAATTTAAGGAAGAAATATATGTTATTCCTATGCATAGAAATATTTTTTGAACTGATAAGTGGATGAAGGAACCTAGAAAGAATTTTTGCAGATTGCAGGTCCAACACTATGATCCTATGGGAAGTGCGCAGTACAGAAAATATTGGGGAACATTTAAGAGAACAAGAGGATTGACTTTGTGTTATAATTGCATAAGGATGAGACATATTTCTAAGGAATGCCTTGGGCTAGGCCCTATTTTTCTTTTTTGTAAGGTTGTTGGTCATGAGGTTGAGGATTGTCCAAGTATTATTGCTAAAGTTGAAGGGAGGGACATAATAAAAGAAAATTATGAAAAGAGCCAAGAGACTAAGGGTATGTTAGAAAGTCATAAAGAGAAAATGTTAGAGGAAGTTCAGACTATGTTGTTATAGTTGGAAGAAACAACGGATGTTCATAAAGATGTCATTTTACCAGAAACCCTGAAAGAAAAACAATGAATAAGTGCAAGAATAAAAGACTTCGACATAGATTATATAGTGTTGGATGAAGCAACACAAGTGAATATTATGATAGAAGAAACTTGGGAAGTTTTGGGAAAGCCTACTGTTGTACGTTCTTTAGGAAGGATAGGCTTTTTTAAAGGAAATATGATAACTTTATGTGGAAGAGTAACTACTTTACCTATTATTGCTCATGGAACATCGACTAAAGAAGAATTTGAAGTCATTAGGTTTGTTGAGGACAATGCCCCTTTCCCACTTTTTTTAGGTAAGACTTGGATTGAGAAGGATCAAATTAGAAGGAAAGCAGAGGAAGAAATTACAGAAAATAAAAAACAATAATTAAGGGATTTTATAGCTAGGAAAAGAGATCAACTAAGAGAAGAACAAGAGGATAAGTCAAAGCAACAGAGCAAAGTGTTAAGAACCAAACATCAATATAGCATAGAAAAACCTCAGGAAAAGTACTCAACGCCTTGAAAAAGAGATAATTTCATATAATAAGCCTCTTCTAGGCGGCACCCTCCTTTTACCCCACTTAAATGTTCAAATACAAGATGATTCAAAATTAAAATGTCTCCTTGGTATATATAGGAGACTAGGAGGTATAATTACAACTAATGGCCTAAAGCCTACGTAAATAAAATAATATTACTAATCTAATATGCCCCAATTAAGGGGTAATGAGACAGTATTAGGGCTTAACATGTCCCTCCCCTTGAGACAAGTGTTATCTGCAATGCTTGAGTAACTCTGGATGCTTCTTCATAAAAGACTCATCTTCCCAAGTGGAATCTTCAGCCGGTAGTTTCCTCCA